>JANHZT010000136.1:0-14435 GCA_032468215.1 Stegonotus admiraltiensis
TTACCCATCTTAGAAAGGATGGAAGGCTGAGTCGACCTTGAGCCTGGTGAGATTTGAACTTGCAGTAATTGCAAGCATCAGATGTTAATCACAGTGTTTTAGTCCACTGTACGGCTCTGTCAAACAAATTTTCAAACAAAATGTTGAGAATTATACATTCAATATATTGTATATGTATATTAAACATACATTATAACATTTACTAGATACCACCTTAATATCAATATAACAGTATGCAAACTAAATCAACATTGGTACAATATTGTCTATGGTGATGTATTACCACTGACTGCACCAGTAAAAATGTAGGATAAGAAATCCAAGAGTTGCCATTTCTAATAAAGCTGTCTCTAATGTCTCTTTATTTCACAATCTAGCATTTCCAGAATAACAAGATGTCATGGCTAATGCTATCTGGTATTCAATGACAGACAGGGGGAGGATTGTTGGAGTGAATATATGCTTTAGTACTATTCCCAAACCAATCTTAATTAGAAAACTGCATTTTTATTTCTCTGTGAAAAGCTATATTAAAGAAGCAAGGTCGCTTTTCTGGAAAAAAAGTTAAAATCTGCAAGATTTATTATTCATTTTATACAGGATGATATATTTGATAGAACCAATTACATCTTAGAACTCTAGCAGTATTTATGACTCATTGTCCTTAGAATTGTATCCATTTCATATGAGATTTGCTTTTAAAAATCAGCAACCTCCTGTCCACAGGTTGTCCCTTTTTTCATTCTTCCAAAATAGCTATCCACAATTGTAAGAATAGTTGCTGCACCTAAGAAGATTCTCTACCTATCAACAGTTAAATATTTTTGAACAGCTCTCGAGTTGCTGGGATGTGACTGTTGAAGTGCCAAGTCAGTAGAATTCTTTAGACCCCCTGGCATAAGTAAGTGCAATTCAGTTTCAGCTGTAGCTTATTAATCACAATTTATTTCAGATTTAATGCACTAGCCAAGGAAGCTGAATGATATTACTGATAATTCATTTATTTTCCTGGCTATGATGGCAGAACACGTTCTATTTTCTGATTTCTTTTGGTGGTGGTTAGAGAACTGGCAGAAAATATTGCTGATGCTGCAAAAGCATTGAGCTATGAAGATCCGGTTGGATTGACTGTATGGAAAGTTGTCAGGTTAGTACCATCTTAAAAACACATGTGTGTTAGACTGAGTTTGTCCTAGGTATTCCTCACAGTTTAATCACTTGCAGGACTATTTATATAAGAATTGTGGGAGAGAGGGATTGTAAGAAATAATGAACACTTGTCACATCTTGCTAATTAGTAAAATACATGGAATGATGATCAGAAAGTGTTCATAATAAATAGGATTGAATGTTCTTTTTCTACCATTCCAATAATTCCTAAACATACATTATTTAGCAAAAATATTTTCAGGCTATTGCTTATTCTTGCTTTTTAAATATAAAATAAGAATAAGCAATAATCTGAAAGACTAGGTTAGAAATAGATTATGGACAAAATCTATCTATGCTGTTGCTAAGAGTTGAGACCTGACTTAATGGTACAAAATTAATTAAAAGGCAGAGGTTAATGGGTAAGGGCAAAACCTTTTCTTTACTC
The DNA here is from genome assembly GCA_032468215.1 of Stegonotus admiraltiensis. Classification (NCBI taxonomy): domain Eukaryota; kingdom Metazoa; phylum Chordata; class Lepidosauria; order Squamata; family Colubridae; genus Stegonotus; species Stegonotus admiraltiensis. Next base: position 1,598 of record JANHZT010000136.1, read on the forward strand.
AAAGCATAATTCTGACCTATGGAATCTGCAGCCTTGATATGGGATAAGAGCTTTTCAAATGGTTAGGCAATTTACCAACAACTATTAGCTAGCAGAGCTGAATTTAATGGCAGTGAGTTCCTACTGCAAGATGCAATCAATGAAAATAAATAAATGATAATAAACATTAAATATGCGGTGTGTTTGTGGGAAGTACCTAGTAGGCCATTTCTAGTATATAAAGTATGCTAAACTTGGCAAGCTTCAAAATGATCTAGTAAGGCAGAGATGGGGAAACTATAACCCTTCAAATGTAACTGAATTATACTTTTCAGCAGCTACAACCAGCAAGTCTGATAAGAGATGTTATCAATATTGATACCTTCAGTTCATTATAAATCTCCTTTTTTCTGCTAATTTGCATCATCAGCTAGGATCACTTAATATTACAGACTGAGATCCCAATGGAAGCTGATGTAGAAGCTGAAGCTATCTCCCTTTTCTTTTGTAAAACTCCCGTGAGTTTATGAATCTTCCCCTCAGAAAAACTCTTTGAATCATAATCATCATGGAAAATGTTCATATCAAAAGACTTGAATGGGCATTCTGGAATAGCCATTTCATCCAGCTGACAGAAGACAAATTGGGCCTAGCTCTGATCTGCTGTTCCCTCAAACATCTACTCAGAGCAGCTACTTTGGTGCAGTTACAAAGTGCTTTGCCTATGCTTGCTGAACATCATCTAATGTTGTTCTGAGGAAGAGCTAAACTGAAATGATAACTATTGCAACCACCTCCCATTGTGCTTCTCTGAGGATTCCCACAGTGTCCCCATAGTAACCTGCTGAATAAAGTCCCTCTGCTGGTGCTGGTACCTCTGAAGAAGTGGGAGAACATACACAGAAATAAATAACAAAATATCCTTCCCACATTACTTCAGAAGACAGAGCTTCTTGGGCAGCTTTTGGTACGATCCTGGTATGACATGGTTCAAGACTGAGATTAAAGTTAAGGTGATAGAATTGGCAGAAATGACAAAACTGAAAGCTTTGATTAAAGAAAATTCTGTACTTTATCTTGCTTTCTTCTTTCCTTTTCTGTCCTTTTAATTCTTTTTGCTTGCCTATTTGTTTTTTGTTTTTTGAAATTCAATATAGGGTTAATATATGTAGAGATAATAGTCAATTTACAACCAGTACTTTAACAACCATTTAAAGTTACAATGGACATACTTTGGGGCTACTCACAACTCACATTTATCGGTGTTTGCAGCATGCAATCATTACATAGTCACATTTTATGGCAGTTTTGCTGAAAACTGGCACTTTTGTTTTTGGCAAAACCATTCCCCATAGCAAACCATTCCCCATAGCAAACTTAATGACTGCCTTGTTCAGTTAATGACTGTAGTGGCACTTATGTCTGCCACATTTACTTAACAACTGCTTTTTAAAAAAGTCTTAAAATCAGGTTGGTGAGGCATTCCTTTATGGACTTAAAAAGGATTGGATGCCTATAGAGTAAACACAATCTTGTCTTTTGGTTTCTTCAGAACAATAAGCTATATGTCTTTCATTATTTAGCGCATGATGACAGAAGAGAAATAAATATATACACACAGTCCATGTAATGATAAGTAAAACTTCTGTGAGGGGAAAGGCACTGGCCTCATAACTGGATGTCCAATTCAGCTATCCGGGTGATTATCTATGGCGTTGCTTCATGCAGATCTTCTAGGGAACCAGAGAATGCACATCATGGACAATCTTGCACCATATGTGTAATAGTTTGCATATCAGCACCACAATCACAACAAAGGGAAGTTATATGGTAAGAACAACTCACTAAGTTGTCCTACTTCACTTCTGAACTTTTCATGTTCTAAGCATCTTAATATCATCTGCTTTCCTCATTAAGAATGTTCTGCTTAAATATTTTATGGCAGACATTTTAGTCTTAGTCCTTTACCTAATTTTATCCCCATTTGGATTCCTTGTTTGTTTGTTTGCCTGCCTGCCAGGTCTAAGAAAGGAGTTTTAAAACTTCTGAATGTACCACCAAATGGTCACTTTACAAACACATACAGAATTTTATGCAGTTTTAGGCATTTATTCTCCCATATTTTATACCTGTCAAATAATTCTTAACATAAAAGACCTCTCAAAACAACAAAATCTTGATTACTGAGGAATTAATTTGTCCCTGTTGCTAATAAAATAGAAAGATGTGTGTGTCTGTATGACCTAGACTTTATAACCGTCTTCAAAATAAATTTACTGTAACAAAAGCCAGCAGTTTTCCTTTTTTCTAGGCCAAAAAAGAAATCTGTCTCTGGAAAAAAAAAATAGTTGTTTCATACAGTGAAAAATACTGAGGTGCACATGCATATACACTACAAACCTATCCAAAACCATCACAATTTTTCATGAATGTAGTTTCCATTTAGTAAGAAGGGAAGGACATAATATTCATATGTTGGTGGATTTCAAAGAAACCATTTTAAACGCCAATTTTCCACTTTACTGTTTTCATTTTTAGAATTTTTTTTAAAAAAATCTTTCCTCCAATGTACAAACACAATTTTCTACTAATACAATTGTTTCAAGTGTTTTTAGCAACACTGAAACAAAAGATCATTTTACTTGACATACCATACTTTGCGTGCTGTCAATATCTGACACATCAACCAATAATTAAATCTAACTAATCTGTGTCAAAACAAGTTAATCACTTAGGTACTAACTAGCTCACATCTTCTGCTAAAGAGTAAAGCCACATATGGTTAGAAAACACTGTGGCATTACTATGCTATTGCTATCATCTGCATAAAGGCAGATGATTCTTTGCCCATTTTACTGGAAGAAACCAGATTGGGAGAGGCTGCTGGAACTACATGATAGGAAAAAATAATCATAATTTTTTTCCAGCCTTGCATTGTCACACTGAAGTATGGGTAAACTATACTGCTAAATGATCTACTAGATATTTTGCTCTAGAATTAAGCTGTGCAGTTCTCTATAATCACAGAATCAGCATTCAAATATTCCAGTGGGAGCACATATAAATGATTTATTTCAGAGACAGGGTCAATACTGCAGCAATAAGATGTACAATACAACTTTAAAGAGAAAGTGTAAGCGATAGATTCAGTGATATGAGAGATAGTGCCAGTAGAGGGCAGCTAGTATGATAGACTACAGTAAAGTGGCAATTTCCAGGAAGGAGGAAGCAAAGTTAGGAAAGGGGTGGTCGTGGTGAAACAAAAAGCAATTTATAGTCTGGAATTGCATAGGAAGCAGAGGAAGAGAGTAAGGATAGCCACTCCCTCGAATCTCCCAAATTAAGAGAGAATTAGATCTGTTAGGGTCAGAGTACTAAGAGTTTAGTCTGGCAAGATTCTGTCTATTGTATATAAACAATAAAGAACTCAACTCTGGATAAATTGCTCTTGGTTGTTCTTGGGCTAGCCTGACAGAGAATGGATGGATGGAGAGATAGACTATAGTTCCTATCAATCTACAAGATCATAAAAAACCCTTAAAACTTTGACAAGAGGGAAATCGTCATACTTTGAATTGATTATGTTTTCCCTTCTCTACTGAGTCTTCCCTATTTTTGATCCTAGGGCTTCTGGATGGCATTTTTTTCTCATTCATTCAAATATCCAGGCTCCTGATTGATGGCTAGCTGACTTGGCACTACCTTATGGATTCTACAGATAGGGTGTTGTTTACTTGAATATTTGCTCACTTGATGAACATTTGTTATTTATTCATATTGTAATTAATATTGAAATAATCTCTTTCCAGATTCTCCCTTTGTAGTCTGATATTATTATTTTTTATACGGTTCTTGACATTCTTCATTTTCTGATGTCTCTTGCCTCAGTCCTAAACACAGTTATTATTATTATTATTAGTTCAATTTATATGCCGCCTTTCTCTGGAGACTCAGGGCAGCTTACAATGCATTTAAAAAAACTGTTATAAAAACATTTAAAAATTAAAACATTAAAACCCATTCACACCATTCATGGCCAGATCTCGCAAGATTGCGACAGCGAGATCAACGGCCCCAGGCCTGCTGGAAAAGCCAGGCCAATAGGGTGGGGGTGGTCCGGACCTCAGGAGGTAACTGGTTCCAGAGAGCTGGGGCAACCACAGAGAAGGCCCTCCCCCGCGGGCCCGCCAGCCGGCATTGTTTAGCTGACAGGACCCAGAGGAGACAAACTCTGTGGGATCTTACCGGTTGCTGGGAGCTATCTGGTAGAAGGCGGTCTCAAAGATAACCTGGCCCTGAGCCATGTAGGGCTTTAAAGGTAATAACCAAATGTATCGAAGTTGGAATCAAGGCATGATGTGCAGGCACATACTGTATAATAACATGTAATCAGCACATAACATGAATATTATTCAAAGGAATTATATAAGACACAAGTAAGCACAAGCCAGGATTTCCAAAAAAATACCAAAAATCAAAGCATCTTTGCCTACAGCTTTTATAACAGGGAAAAGCAGATGAAAGCATACCATTAATTTTCATTTTCTATGCAGGAGATATATGTAAATGTGGACTGCATATATTCATTCTTTAGGAAAACCAATTTTAGCTAGAATACTAAACATAAGTTGCATATAAATTTTGTCAGACTTTTTCAGTATCCAGAGATATAACTGCAACATGATCATCTTTACTTTGATTTGCAGTTATTGTGTTGTGGTCATTTTGTTTTGTACTCTGTCTTGCTAAAAACATTATAATCTTTGTCATTATTGTTTTATGATAGTCATTGTCATTGTAGCTAAGTTGGCTGAAGGGCTGCTTTTATCTCCTAGGATTCTACATTCTCTTTAATATGTGAAATGGACGCTCTTATTTACTTTCCTCTGAGAAAAACTGGATTGGTGAGTGTGAGCTAGATAGGTTTTTCTTTACTTTCTGGAGTTGTAGCAATGTAACTCTGTAAATCCAATATAAACATCTCAAGACTGTATTTTCTATGGCTTCTTGAATTCTGATCTCCCCGCCCCATGCGGTCTATGGACAGTTTGACTGCATTAGTTATTTAATTTTTGATATTTTAGGGCAAATGCCTAGTTTATTACTGCAACTGATTTTTATTAATCCTGGTGTTAAATATAAAATACTTTTATTCTATGAACCACTTAAAAGGGACTTTATTTCCTAAAAGGCTACATAAAAATATCTACATATCTAATTTCTCATTGCATTTCTTCATTTGTCTATTTATGTACCTTCAAGTTAGCCCAGATGTTCATTATAGTGCAACAATCTTTGAATCAATGTGCCCAAAGCCCACTAACATAAAGAGTTTGTAAAATATCCAGGATCCATTATTCCCGTGGAATTGAAATTTTCACAATTATTATTATAATTACAATTGTTTAGACCACTTTTATTTGCAAAGTTGTAGCATCCCCATGGTAATGTGATAGTGATTTCCAATGTTACCTGATAGCTTTTCACAAGCAAAGACAATGGGAAAGATGGCAGGAAGTTTGTTTGTTTATTTATTTATTTTTTATTAAATTTGTTTGTCACCTGTCTCACTGCAAGGAAGAGTTGGAAGCCATTCTCACTCCCACTGCTTTTTTTGTCTGCCCGTGATGTTTCTGCTTATTTGTTTAGTAAATAAATGTTGAGTTATTACTGAAGGGTTTTTTTTTTGATACTACAATTATTTTTATGATATTCATTCTTGTTAGATGATCATGTGACAGTCCAGCATTGGATAAAAAAATATGGTCAGCCTGAAATGTAATATTTATTTTGGTCACATCAGAGTGCACTATCTGGCTCTCAAATGATGACCCAATGGGTCACAGGGTTTCTTGGTTTTAAATTAAAATGACTCCTTGTGTAGCCTGTGAACTAAGGTGGGTTATCTGACACAGCATCTGCCAAAAACAACACAGTTTTAATAAAAAGCTAATAAACCCAGCTGTTTGGGACTATCCTAGTCAGTATAAGTAATACACTTGGAGGACTTGTGCATCTTTTTCTGGACCTTTTATCATGCAGTTCTTGTATATTTCTCTTGAAACAGCTGGAACATCCTTAAAAATCAATCCATTCATCTATACTATCAGAAAAGTGTTGATGGCTTTAAGTTGTTTTATTTGAATAAACTTCTACTTTTGCATCATGTGGCAATTGAAGTTATTTATTGTTGTAAGAATTAATAATTCCATAACTTTCCACATATTGCTGGGAAATCTATAGGCTGAGCTTAGTGGACAGATCATAGAAGCAAAAATGATTCTCATGAAATTAGCGCTAAATTCACCTTAGAGTTATTTCCCAATAAAATGAAATACTGGTAAATTGTTTCAAATTTATGGAAAGATCAAATAGGGTCATGAAAGATTCTGTATTAATATAAACTGTATGCAACATACACAACATATTCTTTTTGATCCTTAAGAATTGCAAAGTTAGCAGATGTTTATAATTTAAAGAGCATGTGACATTGCTTTGATGTTATATGAGTTGCATAATTATGGCTCATACCTAACAACAAGGCATACTTTCATTGACTTTTGGATGCTCACTGCAGTGCACAAATGAGTTAAGAGGGAATACCTAGACTACAATGGATATTTATACATAAATTCTGCTTTTTTATTGTGGTAAGGAGAGAGATTATTAGCATACTAGGCTATACAAGTCTACATAAAAGCTCCCTTTTTACGTTCTTGTAACTTGGGGTAAAATCGGAGTAACTGGATGAAGCTGAAAGTTTACTGGATGGATGCCCTTCCTGATACCATGCAGAGTTCACAACAGATATTTTTTTCTTTGCATCCTAGGGAAAAAATATCTCACCACTACCTAGGATTGAACTCTCAACCTACATTTACATTTTATTTCCACAAATGTGGTGGCTTTTTTAAAAAAGAAATTGAGTTTGAGAAAAAGAAAATGATAGGTTTACTCATTCCTACCATACATAACCTGAGAATAATGTTGTGTGGATTATTTTACTGCTATAAAAGTAAAAATCAGGCCACCTGCATGCTCAGATTATTGGCAATAAAAACCAATGTATTGTGAAGTAGAGAAGGGTGTATGCGGTAATTGCTTTTTCTGTTATACATATTCCCATCACACTGAGACTTCCATGATTGCCCATACTTCCTATTGGAGAAAGCCTGGTAGGAGTAGTTCTTCCCTGGAGATTTAACATAGAATTCCATGGAAGTTTCATCTGAAGAAAAGCAGAGGTTTTTTACTTGGACCTCTTAGAAGTTAGAAGTGCAATATCTTGATTATTTCATTGAAGAAAAGTGACAGGTTTGGCAAAGAGCTTCATGGTCTCAGTCCAGAAATGATTATGATGTTTCCAAACCATTCTGGGTTCTTCTTTCTCTCCCCCCCACCCTCCGTTTCTGTGTTCTTCAAAGGGTAACAATTTGCTGATACTATTGATCATCTATTCCATTCTTTGAAATATAAGTTGCTAAACAATAACTAGTCTTCTCCAGAGATGTGATATTTGCCTTTAAACCACAAAGACTCCTTGCTAAAATGTGTCATTGGGGAAAAAAGAAATATTTTATTTAGGTCAACCAAGGACAAATATTCCTTTCTGGATTTTTTTTACAAGCAATGTGCAGATTAGTAATAGGCTCAATGCCACCTTGGAGTATTCAGTATATATTTCTTTTGGATGCTGCTTTATCAGAAATATTGCCCCACATGGATTCCAGAAATCAAGCTCTGAAACCAGGCTGAATCATTTCAGGGAAAGATAAATTTTCTTCATTCAAATTAGGCTTCTCAGTGGAGAAATCTTTTCTTGTATTCCGGTGGAAAGAGCTGCATCAGAGACAAACAAGAAATTTATTTAAAAAAAAAACCTTCAGCTTAGCTGTACAGTCTGAATAAAAACATATATGATGAAATTAAAAATAAATTCATCACTTAAATTAGGCAACAGCATGGCAGTCACTCAAAAAAGAAAGGACAATTTAAAAAATAAGTTCAAAGGCTTGGGAAAACAAAAAGGGCCTTGCCTGGCATCAAAATAATGCTAATGTGGATCTCACTTGAGCCTCTCTGGGGAGAGAACACCCTACTGGGGGGAGGAGGGATTGATATAGAAAAAAATGTATTTTGGGTAGAGTCCACCTCACTCCTTTGATGAGGTCATCTGAAAGAGGCCTCCATTAGGTGATCGTCACTTAAGAAATTCCCATGTAAGCCACACTGAATGGAAGGAAGGATGGAAAGAAGGGCAGAAAAAAGGAGATTAAATACTACATGAGTTTTATCTTTTGAATTTACTCAACTAGTAAGTTTGTGATAGATTTCAGATATTTAGATCTTGAGTTAAACAACTTCTGTATAAAATCTTATGTTTTAAGAATCATAAGCTGAGGTCTATAATTGGGTAGTACAATCTAGTTTGGGATAATATTCTTTACTAATGTATCAACACAACATCTTAACAGTTAGACCCAAATTCTATGTAACAGGACAGAATACATCAAAGGAATTGATTTATTTTTCTGGTTTCTGTCTGTATTCAGTTCTGGAATCATAACATTGTTTTTGTTCATTAGAAGTTTCATTCAACCTTTTACATTTTTAAAAATAGCTCTACAATTAAAGATTTGGATTCAATCAAAGTTCTTAAGTCTTTGAGAAATTGTTACAATAGAAAAACAGATTTCTACATGATCCAAATTCATCTTAATTTAATTGAGCAGATTTGCTCAAATTAAGAGTAGAATCAACCCTTACATAACATCCCCTGGAGAACATCAGGAACCTGAAACAGTTGGAGTTAACTCTATTGCAAAAATATTAACACTGATCTACAAGTGTCTAGTGAAAAAAATCCCTGTGGTTCTTGGTTAAATTTCAGTTGTTCTTTGCAAGTAATTACTCTGCTAAAAGTTATATTCCTTCCTCACATTCTACTATGTAAAGAGAAATAACTATTTAGAAAATAGCATCAGAAAGAGAGTAAGAGAGAGAACAAGGTGCCACAAAAGAAAAAAATGTGCTCCCATTCACTTTTGGAGCTGAACCTGTCAACTTGAACTAAGTCTAATACGTATATTGAGTTCATGTAGTAATAGCTTCTGTATGGTATTCAATGTGAACTGTATGTTTAAGAAAAAAAGTTTGCTTGTAATAAAGGTTTTTTTTTTGTTCTAAAAAGATCAGTTAAGAATTTTTGATAATCTACTACTTTTCAATCAATGTGATTAAGATTAGGTAGACAGGATTACATTATCTCAAAGCCATTGCAACAAACAAAGTTAATTTTGTTCTTAAAGAGCTTCAATGAATAGCATGCATTTGAGGGAAAAATGTATTATGTTTATCAAAATTAATTTGCTACATACATTTAAAGAGCTGTCACTTCTTAGAATTAAAATGGATCTTCAGTGAAAGATGCATATAACATTCACTGCTCTAATCAAGTTAGCTGTCACTAAATACCACTGTATGATAATATCTTTAGTAGGTTTCAGATTTTTCATCACCCAGAGTCACTGGAAGTGGGGCAGCATATAAATTAAATAAATTATTATATTTATAATTATTATATACACAGCAATGTGAAAAAAAGCTTCAGTCCATCTCTGTCACTGTTCTTCAGATATTCTCCCAATGCCCTTTTTTCGTTTTCAACTATCTGGTGTACTTGTAACATTCCATGCTCACTTATATTCATTAGTATGTAGAGTTTGTCAACATCACTGTATGAATAAAGAACTTGTTGTCAACTGTAGTCAACTAGCTGTTGGACTAACATCAGCTACCATCCTGGTTAGTATTTTAAAATTGTTAGTAAGCAAATAATTGGCCTGAAGTTGCCTAGTGCTGCCCCTTTTCTTGGATCTTTCCTTATCAAGTAGGTTTTCTCAGATTTTAACCAATCTTCAGTTTCTCATCCCTACTGTATGTTGTTAAATTCCTTGCCAATGAGTACCAGGCTATCCCACCTTCTTTAATCAGGTATTCTTTGGTCTTCTTGTTGAGCATATTTTCTTCCATCCGTTCTAGATTTCTTGCATCTAAACTTATCATGCAGATTTTATTTTCTTCACAGCATACAAGCCCTCTAAGATAATGCTTCACTGGGGAGGGTGTCAAATTATTATTACTATCTGTTCACAACAATGTGAAGTCACAGCTGCCAGTCCTTTAATTGGTGTTGGCTTTTATATGCATCCAGTTTTTCCAAGAACCCAGGATGTCATAATATATATCATATTATATACATAGATCCAAGAAGTGTGGTCTTCTGCAATTTGGCAGATGAAAATTTTGTTAATATGCAAATTTGATGTCTAAGATGTTTTGGTATGGCACACAGTTGCAATTAACTTGTTAACATGTTTCAATGGGAGACAATTGCAAGGTCTGTGACTAATATCAGAGTAGAGTTGAGATCTCAGCAAGCAATAAATTGTACTTCTCTGATCTTGTTGATATTTCCTATCTGTATTTTGCTTGTTTGTTCCCTTTCCAGAAAAATGATTACCATTAAAAAATATTTGCTTAATTCATCCAATGACTTTTCCCCCCTCTTGAGGATTACAGTATATCTTATGAGATACCCTATGTGACACATTCCTAGTCCAAGAATAAGCATATGTTGATATGAATGGGATGGGAGCTGGAAGAAATCAGTCAAACCAGTTATGGGTAATTAATGACTTCACGAGAAATATGTTTGCATAAAAGCCAATAATAATAGTGAAACCAAGAGTTTTGAAAGTAACCCAAGACCAGATAATGCAAGTGTTTGCTTTCTCATTCTCTCTCTTCCATTCTCTTGTTCTTCTCTTTCCCATTTCACCAATGTCAAAATTTGCATAGGTGTTAGCACCTTTTCAGGCATATACGGGCAGATTTTTCAAATGTCTAATCCACCTGGAAATATGGTTAAGGGGATTAAATACTTGATTTGGCCATATGGGCAAAGTCTCCTGGGAAAGGCATCCTTTCATGGTTAAAGAATTCATAAGGGATACATTTAAGGAGCTACCACATGAGAGAATCCTGCTAATTTCTGTCCAATCCAAAATTCTCTGCAAAATGAAACTCAGGAAGGGTTAGGATTGGTTGGTTGGGATGGATCATCATCAGCATATGATACAGTATTAGGTTTGCTGGCTGAGTGGAATAAAAAATCATTTTATTAGAAACTGATATTTAATGCCTTATTCATCAGTAACAACATTCTTTACTAAAAATGTATGGATATGAACACCAGCAATTCTATTCATTGGAATAAGTCTAAAATACTTCCTGTGGGTTCCAAAGTTTCTATGGATATTTTTAAAGAATAGATTTCATATGGATTCATCCACCCACACACAGACAGTTGAAAAGATTTCTATATTGGCAGAGGTTAATGTTCTTAATTTTTAAATCTCAGATTAATATTGATATGACTAGATGTGACTAGTTGGTTAAAAATCTACTTGAGATAATGTGGAAGAGTAAAGGTTATCTTGTCATAATGGGTCTCATTTGTCAGAAGGTAAAGTTAAAGGTCGCACATATGTGCTAGTCGTTCCCGATTCTAGGGGGCAGTGCTCATCTCTGATTCAAAGCCGAAAAGCCAATGCTGTCCAAAGGCGTCTCCATGGTCATATGACCAGCATGACTAAACACCAAAGGCACATGGAATGCTGTTACCTGGTGTTACTTTGGTGGGAACCAAAGGTGGTCCTTATTTTTCTACTTGCATTTTTTACGTGCTTTCGAACTGCTAGGTTGGCAGAAGCTGGGACAAGTAACAGGAGCTCACCCCGTTATGCAGCATTAGGGATTCAGAACCACTGAACTGCCAACCTTTCGATCAACAAGCTCAGTGTCTTAGCTTTTTTTTTTTTGTATCAACTGAAGCTTCTGAACAGTTTCCATGTCCAGCCTTTCAAGGGTATGCAATCCAGATTGTAATAGTCAAAATGCAAGATGATAAGGTTATGAGCATCTGTTAGAGTCTTTCACTCAAATAAAATATAACTGAATTTGAACAAAGAATTTCCTAGCTTTAATTCCTGTCTGCTGATACACTGCAAACTACAAATTCAAGAGAAAATAAAGTGAGAGGGATCTGTTTATTCACATTCTTATAGGCTTCTGTTGAAGCTTGCTTCCCCGCCTTATCTCACGATCCTGCAGTGAAATAATCATTGCTTGTTGGGGATAGGGGGGATATATCAGAACAGGAAATCTATTCTTCATCAGTTCACGTTTTCATATTTCACTGAATTTTTCGTACTGCAGGTTGATTAAAAAAAAACAGGTTTTGTGATGAAAGAAATAATATTCACCATGGCAAGTTTCCTTTATTATTTAGACATATTTTTCTCCCTTAGATAAAACATGGTAATGGAAAAGTTGAAGCCTACTAAAGATGAATGAAATTCTGCACCCTGTATGGAAATATTTTATTGAAAAATACACTGTAGAAGAAAAATGTACATTTTGGTAAGTCATTATTTTTAAAAATATTTTATTATTTTATTCAATCAATGAAACTATTCCAGCATGAAGAAGATCCTATGGCCATGATGGCGAACCTATGGCACGGGTGCCACAGGTGGCACGTGGAGCCATATCGGTGAGCATGCAAGCTCAGCTCCGGCAAGCATGCATGCGCCGGACAGTTGATTTTCGGGCCTTCTGGGCCCACCAGAAGTCAGGAAACACACTGTTTTCAGCCTCCGGAGGGCCTCTAGGAAGGGTGGGGGAGGCTATTTTTGCACTCCCCAGGCTCCTAGAAAGGGTCTGGAGCCTGGGGAGAGTAAAAAATAGGCCTACTGGGCCCACCATGCCATCACGTGCCAAAAGCAGGGGGAGCATG
>JANHZT010000139.1:0-11289 GCA_032468215.1 Stegonotus admiraltiensis
GGGATGGTCCAGACCTCAGGCGGTAACTGGTTCCAGAGAGCCGGGGCAGCCACAGAGAAGGCCCTCCCCCGCGGGCCCCTCCGGAAACAACTCAGACTTCAATTATGTGGATAACATTATTTACATTTATGCTGCAGACATTAATATGAACACTTAATGAGAAACCAAAACCAAAATGCTGGGGGGGAAATGGAAAATACTATTGCTAAATGTAATAAAATAAGAAATACTGAAAACATTTTCCTCACTTTAAAGTCTTTCTTATTCTGTTTTTCAAATTCTACAGAAAATAGTTAACAGAGAATAGAGAATTTATGTATAGTATAAACTATACTTTGTTTTATATCCTGGAAACAGATCTATATTTTAAATATTTTTAGATTATAATTTGGTTCATTTTTGTAAAATCATATACCAGTAATACAAGTATAGCACTGGGATTGGCTTTTAGCATGCAAATCAAACTATTAAAGTTGATTGAAGAGTCAGAAAAGTCAACAGAGTCTCTTGTGGCAGCATCTTCATATTCAGTTTGGGAGAAATCTTCATAGGAAAACCAGAGTTGAAGGATGCAGTGACCAAATCTTCCCATAAGATCAGGATATTGTAAAAAGAACTTAAGCAGCAGAGGATGATGAACATATACTAGGCTGAGATCAGATATAACATCCAGGATTTTCCTTATAGCAGAAAGGCATGCCTGGATAGAGGAAATGGAGGGAGAGGAAAATTTTAAAAAATCAATATAAAATCAATATCATGTCTTCAGGCAATCATATTTATAATTCCTTTTTGAATTAAAAAATAGTAACATAATAGATTCAACTCATTTTCACTGTAGTACTTAGCTTCTCAAGGCTTCTTTTAGATATCAGAAATAAATACAGTAATATGATATCATCAATAGCTTCAATAACATGAAATAATGTTCTACCATTTTAATTCTGAAAGTGGTTTGATATTGTACACATATATATCTACACTTGGGTATTTTAGATGGTGTTTGCAAGATTATCACAAGTGGTAATAAGTTCTAAATTTTTCCAACAAGTATTTTATTGTGGAACTGTTCTGCCTCATTCAAGAAACTCTTCATGAAAGAAAGGTACAGGTAATACCAACTTCCATAGTCCCACCGTGTTCTTCTATCACTCCTATAATTATTTTCTTACAATGAGGGGAAAAACTAGAGGGAAAGATAGAAGGACAATTATTTTTGAATAATTTAAAAGTAGTTGATGTAGAAATAATTATTTTTCTTTCTCATGCCAATATTCTTTTGCAAAGGGTTATTGTCATTCTTTGTGGGGGAGAAGGTGAAGATATTTGGGTATTTTTAGCATGCCTGGACATTTTCCCTTACATGCTATTTGAACATGACATCTAATTATGTTGTCCTGAACTACCTCACTATTCAATTTCTTTTCTTGGGAGTTTGAACTTTGTTACATGATCATTGAACTACTGTGCAAAATATAAAACATTTATTCACCAAACCCTAGTTAAATAAACCAAATGTAATGATTGCAAGATTAACTAGATGACTGTGGTTGATCTCAAAAAACTAAGCATGATGGTACCTAATAAGTGCTTTGGTGGAAGGCCACCAGGAAATACCATTACTATAGACTAGCCTGGAAAATTGAAAAAGCGTCACAGAAAACAATAACATCTGTTTCATACAATTTCCATAAAAACTTCGTGGACGCTTCCATAAAGTTCCCAGATATTAAGCCAGTTCAAAGAAGAACACCCTTGTACTCTCAAAAGCTTTTTCAGACAAGAATGGGATACCAAGTTGCTGCTTGCAACAACAAAATACTGGTTCTTAATTCCTGGATATTCCTTTAATAAAAAAAGACCTTCAATGTGATGTGGTAAATTTTAAAAGCTGTTTCTGTATATAATGATTAAGCCGGTGTTTACCAAGTCTAAAACTTTACTTTTGTGCTGACAAATTGCCAGAAGATACAAAATAGCTTTAACAATATATGGAGGTGGACAATCTCCTTGGTCCTCAACAGATAGAAGAAAACTTGATATAGCTGAGAACAAATCTGCTTCTGGAACAATTCTGGAAAAAAAAGATTAAAAAATGCTTAAGTTGATTCATCTTGCTTATTGACTGCTTTTCCTATTCATGCCATATCACCTACCTGTTTTCATGACTAAAGGCAAGGTAGAAAAGAAACAGAAGGCTATATTGCTGATTGCGAAGTGTTTCATTTAAACATAAGGGATCTGGGGTTTCAGATAAGAGTCTGAGACTTTCCAGTGCACTGAAGTTTAACAGGGGCAGAGTCTTCCACAGGAGTTCAGATATTTCTTGCTCTATGAGGAAAAAAACATTAACAACCAGAAATGTCAGGAAAGCCTGGACAGCACATAAACATATTTTCTGGCTTAGAATCCTGATCCTTTACTCCTAATATAATTTTAGTAACAACGGTCACATTATTGTTTTACCCTACAAAAGAGAAGTTTTCCCTTTTTCTTCTTGGTTAATATTGCTAGGTGCCATATGGTGCCATGAGCCCTTAAAATGACCATGGCAAATTCATATAATAATTTAGACATTGAAGGGCCCAGATCATAAACAGAAGAATCTATATTTTAAAGGTATCAATTACAGAGCCCACAAATTCTTACCAATCTCTACAAATTGGGCGTATTTTTCCAATTTCTGCCACAAGCTTTATTTTCAGATTTGAACTGTATACTGCAGTTCAAAAAAACTTCACAAACAGCTCTTTTATCAAACTTACTTTGTTTTGAGGAATCCACCATTTTCTCAGAGGACAAATGAAGACTGAGGCACATGCTATGAAGAAAACTAGAACAAGCTTGATTCAAGGCAGCATTACTTTAAAAAAAAAAGAAATCAAGCAAAATGAAAATTTGACAGTGCATCTATGGACAAGCATTGGTCTAAGTTTAGTCATATGGTATTCTGTAAAGGTATTAAGTAAAAATAATGTTTTAATAAAATGAAGCATGACATAATTTTAATGTCAAATGTAATACCTTTGTCCACTGCAGAATTTAGCTTTCAATTCCAGGTTCAGTTGGATGAAAGAAGAAGATGCTAAAGAGAAAGATAATTCTACTCATGCAAAATGTCTGAATTATAGCAGAAAAAAAAGTAGGGCAGCACTAGGAGCCACCAATCTTTTAAGGAAGATTACCTACTGAATCATATGATTAGAAATATATTTATTTAGGATTTTTATTGTATTTCTGGCATCATTAAAGTTCAGCAATAAAAATACATATTTTAATCATACTTCCAAAAATAATTTGCTCTAGCTCTTCTTACCCATCTTAATGGATAATCTCTTATGCATGTCAGGCATAACATTGAACAGGATGCTAAGTGCTGAGATGAAGACTTCCATAATACCTGGGCGGACAGCCCTTTCAGAATATTTCTGCAAGAAAATATATATATGTTCTCTCTATTATAAAAAGTAATGAAATGCAAATCAGAAATGCAAATCAGTATAGGCCTAACAGACCTACAGTGCATAATATTATTACAGCTGAAAACTCTTCCTAAAACAACTTATTTTCTTAATAATATTTGAGATGTCAAATACTGTATAATAAAATTAACTTGTAAATGCTCCTAACTTGTTACCAATGAAATAAAAATCAGAAGCAGAACACATTGCAGTTTTGCCTCTATTAACCAAACTTCGTCACAATTTCTTCTATATGATCTATAGATACAACCGTTTTCTTTCTTTCTTTTGCTTTCCTGTACATTTATATGACTTATTTGATATTTGATGCTAAGAATATAGCAAAAATAATTACCATGACCAGGGGAATGCAAAGCGAATCAGATATCCATAGAAGAAATTCCGAAAATTGTTTCAATGTATCAATATTCTCTGAATTTGGAGCTGTAAAAGTGTTCTTCTGAGCCAGAGGATCTTTTTGGCATTGCACAGCTAAACTAAAAAGTTATAAAACCTATTAGATACAACCTATACTATATCATGTTTGTATATCCCTTAACAAAAATTACAAAAATTCTGAAATTTTGAGAGGCCCCTTCAGACTATGAAGAATTTATGATATAGCTTGCTAATCTTACAGTATGCTGAAATCTAGTTCTGCTTAATCCTAAAGAACCTGACTCTAATGTTGTAGCTGGAGCACAAGATTTGGTGTTTGTATTTGTGTGTGTGTGCGTGCACACACATGCCCACACATTTTTTGAGTGAAAAACTGCATTGTCATTATAAATCAACTTCCCACTTCAAAATATTTAATTGCATAGTATGATATGTCAGACCTAATTATATACTGTATATTTAGCTGGAATATCAATAGAACGTTACACATAAATTTATTTTTTCATACAAACACTATCTTTGGTCAGAGTTGTACATAGATATAGTTTTTTCACTTTCTCTCCAACAGAAATCAGGAGGTATGACCCTATTTTTATTTTGAAGATGTGAACAGAATTTAAACTGTTAGTCCAGTCTATTTTACAAGGTAGCTATCAGCATAATATTAGGTAAACTATGTTGGACTTCCAGGAAGAAAGGCAGGACTCCATTCATATCTGGCAAGATTAAGGACAGCTGAATAAAATAAGCTTCATTTCTTGTTATTATATAACAACTAGATATATCATAAATAAATCATGTTATCAGGTTTTTAATTTTTTTAAAAAACTTCTTGATAGGCTGCAATTATATCAGCTAAATATAAGTGCATAAAGTAGGAATTCTAACTAGAACCATTTCAATCATTTTATTGATTGATTTTATTGAATGTATTCATCTCAATTAAAACAGTTTCTAGGCAATTTTCAAGTTAGTATTTGGATGGTAGTATCACAGCTATGAGCAGGACTGAAAAAATTAAACAAAAATCCCAGAAGTCACTGGCAAAACATTTCTGTATTGTTGTTAACAAAACTACATGGACACATCCATGTCCATGTCAAACTACATGGACATATCCATCAAAGATCAAATTTGATTGAGGGTTATGTTTAGATATAAAAATGAGCTCAGTACTTTTCTGTTGTAAATTCATGTAAGTGTGAATGAAATGTGTATTAAATATTTGTATATTTAGTGTAACATCTCAGTTTCTAGTTGATTTTTCTTGCCACTTCTACCATCAGTAAAATTGAGCAACACCTTTTCTTACCTACAAGCATTTCTGAAGCTTTCTAAGGCACTCTGCAAGAACTGTGCCTGTTGTGAAATTGCTCTATTGTTACATCTACCCCCTTGATGATCCTGTGATATTGAAAGAAGAAAAATCAATAAGAATATTTTTATGTTGCTATAGCCCAATGTTTAGATTAATAATTACTTTTAAAATAATAGTGTGCAAATATGGTCCAAAGTACAATTAACAGAGGCAAAGAATTGTCTTTAAAAGAAAGGACTCAACTTTCAATATATGGGTATGGGAGTACTTTCTGCAAATGTTCTGTTAAAATTTTTTTAAAAGTTTGTATTTATTATATATATTACACATTGCTGGTCTTAAATCAGAACAAAAAAAGGAGCTTTGAGGGACTAACCATCACCCTCTTACTAAAAGGTGCCAGTGGGAGATCATTACATCGCATCAATATAGTTTCAATCAATTTCTGTAGTTGCCCATATTGTATAGGTGGAAAGCTCACATGATCCTTTCTGTGCTGAGAAAAACAGAAAAATGTTAAGCAAAGATAATAGTATAAATGAGTGTCAATAGAAATATCATGGTAAAAGAACAAATCAACTATGAATAAAGGGAGGATAGTCACCTTTTTTTTTTTTACTAAAATCACACTAGTCATTTCTCTTGTCCAAATAAGCATTTTGGTATACTTTGGTCAAGTATATTATCAAAAAGCATGCATGTTATAGAATATCCAGATCCTAATAAACTAATGCTTAATGAATTTTACCAATAAGGGACAAATTGGAAGAAAGTTATAAATGAAGATGCAGAGGTAAGGAATTATCTCTATTTTCAAGATAAAAATTAAATTAAATTAAATTAAATTAAATTAAATTAAATTAAATTAAATTATTAAATTCAATTCAATTCAATTCAATTCAATTCAATTCAATTCAATTCAATTCAATTACACTTTTCATTTACCTCAAAATTGCAGTAACAGCTTTCACTGCTTCAGATGCTACTTCAATAACAGGGTATTTCACAGCTTCCATTAGAACACTAACAGCCTCTTTAAATGTAGCAATATTTGTAAATAATTTAATTTCTTCCGGTTGCCTGAAATTAAATAAAATATTCAAAAATTTTACCCAACAAAAGAATTTTTATAAAAAATTATATATCACTTTGAACTTCAGGATAACAAAAATTAAAAGCTAACTCCTTAACATGTTCCTAAAGTACAATATGATATTTTCAAATTCAAGTTCAAGGCAGGCTGCTTCAACAGAACCAGAATTTATCTAAACTCAAAACACTTTCAGTACGGATTGTAACCCTTTCCTAAGAACTGCCCATTTGAACTCAAGCTATTTCAAATCGAAATATACAAATGCCTAATCTAAAATTATTGTACATAATTACTTAGGTTTTATAGTTTATTTATGAAATGTATAAATCACTTCAGTCTTCAAGGACTGTGAACAGTGATTATGTTAAATTAAAAATTAGTAATCCAACTATAAAACCTATGCCTATATATTAAATATACCTGTATTAAGGTTCTCCACTGAAATCCATTGGAAAAAATAAACATTCCGTACACTGACCAGTAAAAAGCTAGAAGAATTTCATATAATATGCAAGATTCCCCATCATCCCTCCCAAATCTTATATAAACTATTTTTCATGATTTAAAAAATAAGGGTAAACAGTTTTTCAAATTTCAAGCTCATAGATAACTGCTAAAAACATCATTATGTTATATTATATCATGCTTATTATATATACATATTTTTCCTCTGAAACGTTTATCCTCTCAGATATAACTTTGGTGAAAGCTGCTTCCTCTGCTCAAATTTTCCAAACTAAAGCCAGATGGAGAGTTGATATCTCTTACTTTTTCAAAATTTCAGTAAAAAGTAGAAGTCCTTGTTTTTGCAATTCTATATTATTAAAATGCAAAGTTTCTTTCACGCTCTTTATAAAAGGTTCGATGCCTAGGATAAAGAAAATATTAAAATATTGTTTAGTTTATATAGGTAGTAAAAAGTGCCTAACATAACAGCATTTTTATCCTATAAGAAAAGTGATGATTTACCATAGACAGTGTGGCATTTGGAAAAGAAAAGCTGTTCTTCAGTAAGGAGCAACAGGCAGCAATAAACTGACCAGATGAGACTTTCCCTCATGCAGAAGAGACATTCAAATAGAAATTCTGCAAGCAAAAAAAACCAACAACCTATTACCAGTTCAACCAATAACACTACGAGATTGGATTGGGGAAAACAAGGTTAGACTACATCCAACCATTTGCGGCCTCCTGACAAGCAAAGTCAATGAGGAAGCCAACTTTACTTAACAACTGTGTTACTAACTTAACAATTGCAATAATTCACTTAACTGTGGCAAGAAAGGTCATAAAATGGGGCAAAACTCACATAACAAATGTCTCACTTAGCAACAGAAATTTTGGGCTCAATTAAGGTCGTAAGTTGAGGACTACCTGTACATATATCAAAAGCTGACACACCATATACGGTATTTTCCTAATAGCATAGTGCTGTCAGTTTTAGATTTCATCTCTTTTTAAATGATTCATTGCATGGAATTTGCCTGTTTCAGAGCTGCCACACCCTTATACATTTTTACTGTACAGTCCAGTATGAGCTCAGGATTATAGTCAGTTTTCAGGTATCTGAAATTAGATATTAACCTTTATACTATCATTAAGATTTCACTCATTAATAGTGATTCAGCAAAAGTTCTTTGAAAAATAGCTTTGAAATCAAATACCATGGCATTCCAGAGTATCAGACAAATAGAATGTCTAATTATTCTTGTTACCTGGAATATCTGCATGGATAAAAGCAGGAGCATATTTAGCTGGAGAGTGCACCAATATAGCAGCCATGCATTGTGTACTTGCCACCTGTAATATCTCATCTCTTGATAATAGCAACTGCAGGAAACATCAGAATTTTATACTAATTACCATGAGTTCATTAGAAAATACATTTATTGAATATGAATATTTAACTATTTTAAAAAATGTTTGGAGTTTATAGTAACAATGCAGTATTATTAAAAGTTCACTAAGCTCTTATAAACAAGCTATATTACGAGAAGTGCAGACATAATTCCCTGCATTAAAAACTATATACAATATGAAAACAAAATTCCTATCACTCTTCCCATTCAGGCACTACATGTAGACATAATACAGAAGCTATTAATTTCTTTTGCAGCAAAAAATATTAATTCAATTATAGCTAAATAAAAGCAGTTTGAAGTAGAACACTGGGTGGATTATTTCAGAAAATGGGCTGCCTTTTATTATATCAGATCTCCTCCTCTGAAATAGTCATGTCCTAGCTTCTAATGTTTATATTTTAAATTATTGGGTGCCGTGGCATACGGTTGCTGTTAGAAAATGCTAAATCAAATGTATGAATAAAGTGGCCAACTGTGGATTAAAACTTGGCTGGATAAGAATGTGGATATAGCCCCACCTGAAATTGACTTAGATGGGTATCTGGTCTTGCATCAGCTGCTACATCAATATTAGGGAAGAGGAGTTGCTATGATTGTGCATAAGATTTTCATGGTGATACAGGACATTGTTTTGGAAATGAAGGATTGCAAATATTATGTAACATTGAGATACTGTTGTGGCCCGCCAGCACCCAGCAGAGCTGGCAGCAGATTCGGACAGTGAGGAGGTTGGGAAGGAATGTGGGCAAGTCCTGGGGTCTGAGGAAGGCTCAACGATGGCTCTGAGTCGGAGGCAGAGAGGGGGCCAAGGCCATCTGGTAGTTCTTTGCTGCCTCCGGAGTCTGACATCAGCAAGGCAGAAGAACAGCATGAGCCTGTTCCCAGTGTGCATTCGCAGAGATGCCAGAAGACAGGAGCAATTAAGGAAACAGGGTTGACTTGGGAGTAAGGCTTGGAGATGATTGGCCCCTCTCATAAGACATAAAATAGAAGTAACCAGGCCGTGAGCTTTTGCAGGAAGCAATTAGTTCCTCTGGCTGATTCAAGATTTGAAAATTCTGTTTGTGACTCTGTGCCAAGTTTGGCCTTGCCCTGTGTCTGGAAATTAACTCTTTGGCAGTGTTCCACGTGAGATAGGTGGGTGTTGATAACCTTCCTCTGAAAGAATGTTTATCACACCTTGCGGAGTGTAAATGGAAGTAATTTACAGCCGTATGAATTAAAGACGTTTACTGGGACTAAGTTTGTGCTGTTTACTTTCTAAGGAAGCCTAGGTCAGAACAGATACTCTGTCAAGCTTAGGCTACTGTGTACTGACCACCCAGTTGCCCAGCAGTGGCCCTCCAGAGGTTTCTTAATTTCATTTTGGGGCTGATGTTTGAATTCCAAAAGTTGTAAATCTTCAGGGATTAATCTTAATGCCTGGAAATGGGAATTTTTGACTTCATGGCCTTTATGACTGCAACCTCAACTCACATGGGAGGACACACATATGATCTGATCTTTGTTTTTGAAAAAATTAGATGTGTGGTGAAGATATAGGATTTGTCATTTTGCTCTGGTCAGATCACTTTCTCATTAAACTGAGGACATGCGGCACAGGACGAATTAGAACCACCAACCCCTAATACCTAATGGATTCAGGTTTCCAGAAGGTTTGGGGTGTCTTCCCAATTCTTTGGCAGACAATTATATCTCTTCTCTAATTAGTCTGGTATACAAAGATGGAGTCAGATGAGGTTGTTCCAGCAAGATCTCTGTACAACTGACAAACATAAGCAGTTCCTTGATTTCCTTAAGCCCAATTTAAGATGCTGGTTATCACCTTTGAAGTTCTATACATTAGGTACTACCCTATCATAATATAATCTGCTCATCCAAATGATACTCCCTCCTCATTTTGAGATACATGAAATGTATCATCAGGCCTTCTCAATAAAATGTATCATTAGGCCTTCTCAATAATAGTTTCCACTTTATGGAACTCTTTCCCCTCCATTGGAAGGGCATTCCAGTGCTCCTAGCTTTTGACAAATACATTAAAATTGCATTATTCCATTGTGTCTTTGGCCCAAGATGAACAATCATATCAATCAATGGTATTAACTTTTCTTCAATCAAAATTTTATTAATTAGTTTGTTTTAATTGTGTTTTTAATTATTTCTAATGCGGGTTGCCCAGAGTCCACTGGGAGTGAAGTAGCCTAAAATGATATAAAATCGATGAACAAAAATAGGTTTATTATTCATCTTGACAATTACATTTGTAATATTGACAAATTTATTTTGCTTTCATCAACCGATATTAGTATTAAGTACATTTTTATAAAATTACCTTCTTAAGAATTAAAGGTAATAAACTATCTCCTTCAAATAACTCAGGACTTGCAGAATCTGCTGCTTTTCCTCTAAAACTCATAATAACCAAAACAAAATTATCATATTTCAGCAATTGCTTTAATAAACCTGAAGAGAAGAAAGAAAATGGACAATAATAGGAAACTGAACAATATTGAACTATTTCACCATCAGATTCCATAATATATTTGTACGTTCATATAATTAGCATTATATGATAAGAGCTATAATTATTCACTCATGTTCATGGCAGAAGTATCTAAGATGCTTCCGGATTGAAAGGATTGGCCAGTGACATGACCGTTGCCCAGGGAATGTCCAGTTGGGGGATCCTTTCATTTCCCCGTTAATGTACCCACCCAAATGGTACGTATCTACCAACTTGCTATTACACGCTTTCAAATTGCTTGGATCTCTGCAGCTAACAACACAGTGTTTCATAATATTGTTGTTTAAAAATATTTTTTCATTTGGGAAATTAAAATCAAGCTGCTTTCTCTGGAAGTTATTGCAGCTTTTTCGTCAGATGTCTGAACTTAATTTGGATGCGTGTAACACGAGCCCAGCTTTTTTTAAGTAAAATCCCCCAGGTGATATATATATGTATGCATATATATACTGTATGCGTGTCCATATGTGTGTAAATATGAATGTTGGAATAGGTTGGTGGCTGGTGTACTATGGAAGTCCTTGCAAGTTCTTTTCAACTGCAGATCTTTTCTCTCCAGGTTTCTGAGGTATTCTTCTGGTTGACTACATAGCATGAACATCAGTTGGCATCTGATTGGATTGGCAAGC
>JANHZT010000144.1:0-10921 GCA_032468215.1 Stegonotus admiraltiensis
TCCCAGCTGATCGGGAGGAAATGGGGATTTTGCAGTAACCTTCCCCTGGAGTGGGGAGGGAATGGAGATTTTACAGTTTCCTTCCCCTTCTACACCCACCAAGCCACACCCACAGAACCGGTAGTAAAAAAAATTGAATCCCACCACAAGTCATCTGCAATAAGAAAAATAAGCCTACTTCGCTAATATGGATAGAAAAGGAAAACAATCTCCAGAATTTATAAGTTACTGGCAGAACTCACATTTTAGTATGTAGAAAGTCTCAGGTTTAATTCCTGGCATCTCCAGTTTAGGTTTAGTGATAGAGAGGGAGAATTATATTTTCAAGAAAAGCTGAAGTTTTGGGACATTTTCAGAATTGCAGTCTGCCAAAATAGAACTATAAATTGTTTCTGTGCTTGCATTCTATCCAATGTGTGGGTTCCATAATGTAATCCTAATTTCTATACAATAGATGGGGTATGTGCGCTAAAACTTTCTTCGAATTTTGGGAGTCTCAGGCTCTTGTCCCTTGGGGATAACCTAGCCCTGACTTCTTGCAAGGATGGAAAGAAGGGGTCAGAGATGAGGTTACTCTGATTCCATCTATATCTGACATCAATGCCCCTTGTTTTTATTGTACATCCCCTCCTCTACCTGCAGGTTTTGCGATTCATCAATGACCAGGATTTGCAGGGCATCCACGAACAGCTTCTAGGGAACTACATAGCAAGCCAGGGACTGGCCAACCTCCCCCTACGCAATGAGCTGCTGAGCCAAGTGGCCACCCAGCTGTGGAAAAATCCAGATCTGGAGCAATGCCAGCGAGGCTGGGTATTGATGGCTACCCTCCTGAGTGCCTTCGCACCTTCACCAGCTCTGGAGAAGCCTCTGCTGAAGTAAGAAGTGGGGCTTTTTCCTCCCTGGGTTTCGGGAAGCATTGAAATAGCAGCAGTGGTTACTGAAGGCTCTTCATTTGCTGGGATGTAGGTTTGTGTCAGATCATGGTCTGGAGGGCTACAACGGAATGTGCCAGCGCAAACTCTTAACCTCCATGAAGCAGATGGAGAGTTACTCGGAGCTGTCCCGCAGTTTCCCCCCCACGCGCCTGGAGTGGACTGCCAACCAGAGGAAAGGCAAGATGGTGCTGGAAGTCTACACTTATGAAGGTAATTGTTGCTCTCCTATTCAATCAGTCAATCAGAATAGAGCTGCAAGGGACCGTGGAGGTCTTCTAGTCCAACCACCTGCTCAAGCAGGAGACCCTACACCATTTCAGACAAGTGGCTGTCCAATCCCTTCTTAAAAACCTCCAGTGACAAAAGCACCCACAACTTCTGAAGACAAGCTGTTCCATGGGTTAATTGTTCTCACTGTTAGAAAGTTTCTCCTTAATTCCAGGTTGCTTCTCTCCTTGATCACTTTCCATCCATGGTTTCTTGTCTCACTTTAAAATGCGGGAATAGCATTTTTTAAAAAAGGGAACTGTGGAAGAGTATCTGGAATGTACCGTTCCAAAGGTTTTAGTCTAATTAGCAAGATTACTAGTACAACAAACCTTCATACAAAATGTTCTATTGTTTTCCTTTGGTTTACAGAGAGACAAGGGTTTCCTGTCCCACTGTAATTTATAATGCAATGTTAGCATGAGAGCAAAGTCAGAAATCCAGGGGATGAGAACAGACTGGGCCATTACAATAGCAAAATACAGGAATCATCCCGTTGTATCACCATGAAATCCGTGTCTCTCTGTCCTCTATGATAGACAGGTTGGAGAAAGAGACATAACAGTTGAACCTCAGTCTGCTCTATGTTTTAAAATTGAGGGTATAGGAGGGAGTAACGACATGGTGGTATGGAATACCTAAGCAGAGCTTACAATATTTCTGAGTAAATATATAACAGTAAGCAGTCAATCTCACTTTGTCCCTACAGTGAGCTGCTCACACTGGAACCTGATATGCCCATTCACTTTTGGCAGTCTTTTCAATTATCAGGATGGCATCCTGTGTACCTACGAGAGAGATGCCCAGAATAATCCAACCTTGCAGAATTAAACATAGATATGAAACAATATATTTTGAGGAGTGGGGAGAATAGAAAAGAAATATGACTAGCTGGCGCGCACTATACAGTATAGCAAGGTTTTCTTGTAGATTATATTCATTGGTTTTTAAACTTTTGTTTTGTTTTGTTTAGAGGAGAGGATTTCAGCAGAAGTAGAATCTTGGACCACAGGAGAGCAATATGCAGGCTGGATCCTGAACTCAAGGTAATCTAAAGGCAAAGGGAAATTGGGATTTGCCTCTTTTTTAAAAACAAACCAACAAACCCAGTTAGTTGTTTTTAGATGTCCACCAGAGTTAAAAGACTGTATTCTTTGATAGAATTTCTAGTCTCCAACAGAGATCTCCTGTTCCTTTAAAGACTCATCCAAACGATCTACAAAACTATCCTTTATTACTTTGTAGCCTTTGCAAGGGAATTCAAAAGCTTGGGGAAAGCAGAATTTTGAAGGAAAATGATAAAGTGTATTTCATTTACTCTTGAAACCATTGTCTGAATTCAATGGCCCTTACTAGTTATTCAGTGGTGACTCTTCTGCAGTGAAAGATTTGATATTAATGGACTATCCATCCACTGGATATTAATTAATTAATTAATTAATTAATTAATTAATACTTAATTTAATGTGGACTTTAATTAATTTGCAAAAGCCCAACTCCATCTCAGTTGCATAGGCCCTATGATAACTTGAAATCTGTTAGCTTTTCTGGGCCACTTTAACATATTGTTTATGTGAGATGTTAACTAGCGCATAAGAAATTTTGTGCAGAAGCTGGAGGAGGAACATATGCTTTTCCTCCCTGTCTCCAACTCGTACCATCTTCCTGGTCCTTTTTACTGCTTCATAGCATCCTCTGCTACCTCCTGTGACATTGTGTCTCCTCACTTTGTTGATCTCAGGGGTTTGGATACAGTCCCCCGTGGATGGTCCGTATCAATATTCACCGGCAACAAGTGGCAGGACTTAGCAGGCTGTGACTTTGTGTTGGATCTCCTTGGTGAAATGGAGGACGTAAATTGCCCTTCTCAGTCCTCCTCTAATTATCCTATTATCCCTGAGAGGGATGTGAGCTACTCTCAAAAGAACTCTCCAAATACGTAAGTGACTGTCTCATTACCTCCTGTCCCCAGCAACCTCTCTCTTGTATCCCCAGAAATCTCTGCTTTTGAGACCCCCTCTCTTATTTCTTTTTTGATAGGAGGTCCTTGGATATCCCTCCTGCTCCAGCCTTTAAGGCCCCTTCTTTCCCTCCACCTCCCCTGCCTCCCATGTTTGACAAGGCAGTCCATCCAGGTGAGTCTCCATCTCAGGTCAGGAGTTCAAAGGTATCTGAGAATGGGGGGTGGGGGAATTTGACCTTTGCATCCTAAAGCCATAAAAGCTCCCTATATGGGTGGGATGGGGAGATACTCAACCAATGCATTGAGGATA
This sequence comes from Stegonotus admiraltiensis, assembly GCA_032468215.1. Taxonomy (NCBI): domain Eukaryota; kingdom Metazoa; phylum Chordata; class Lepidosauria; order Squamata; family Colubridae; genus Stegonotus; species Stegonotus admiraltiensis. Next base: position 3,479 of record JANHZT010000144.1, read on the forward strand.
GGTGGAGAAAACGAGCAAGGGGTGGTAATGAAGAGTGACAGGAGTTTTATTTCTTTGATTAACAATGATTTTATCCCTTCCTCCTCCCCCCCTTCCGAATTAGACATCATGGATAGTCCAACTTCCCATAAAGAATTGGATCACTATGTGGATGGCATCTTTAAACCTCTGTTACATGCTGGCTCCAGACCTCATATGTCAGTAAGTCTAATTTTATCTAAGTATTTTTTGTTGTTCCTCATACATCACTTTCTGATACCGGTGGGTGGGCGCAGGGGTGGTATTCACTTACCTTCGCTACCAGTTCATAAATGTGAGGGCGTGTGTGTGTGTGCTCGCTTCACTCATGCACAACACCTCTGTACATGCACAGAGTGTTGTGCATGCACAGAGGTGTTGCACATGAGTGAAGCGCAGAATATCCTGTGCATGTATAGAGCATCAAAAATGGGATGTGACATCCGGGCCGGTGGGTGGAGCCTCCTGCAGCCACTGCTACTGGTTTGCTCGAAACCGGCTAAATACCACCACTGGTATTTATGACTGTGATGGAGAACTGAGTCCTTCAGGAGAAGGGTGATATAGAAATCTAAATAAACAAATAAACAAATAAATAAATAAATGGTGGTTATGATCACTGCCTCTTTGCCACACATCAGTGGTGGGTTCCTCCTGGTTCAGCCCGGTTCGGCCGAGCTCGTAGCAGTGACGATATGACGTCACTGAACCAGTTCTCTTTGTTTGGGAGCTGGGCCCTCCCTCCCTCACATTATTCTTACCTTTTATTTGGCCCCACCCCCAATCTATTTGATGCCTCGAGTCCCAGCTGATTGGCTAGAAGGAAAAAAACTGTTTAAACTCTTGCTGCGGGGCTTCAAAGGGCCACCCTACAGCTGACCAGTGTTAAAAGGCAGTGTGGTGGTAGACCAGTGCGCTTGAAAAACAAAGGGGTAGACTGGTGCCCCAAAAAATAAATGAGTAGACCGATGCCTACAAAAACAAATGGGTAGACCGCTGCCTACAAAAACAAATAAGTAGACCAGTGCCTCCAAAAACAAATGGGTAGACTGGTTCCTCCAAAAACAAATGAGTAGACCAGTGCCTCCAAAAACAAATGAGTAGAACAGTGCCTCCAAAAACAAATGGGTAGACTGGTACAGCTCTGCAAGCAGTTAAAAGCTTGGTAGACCAGTACCTCTGCTAAATCCTAAAGAATTGTCACATGACCATCAAACCAAGCCCACAAAATAAGCCATGCCCACAGAACCAATAGTAAAAAAATTTAGTACCCATCCATGTTCAGTCCATGTTGAACCTGGTTAAGTTAGTTAGCAATTAAAATGGGAATTAGTTGTTGATTTGGTTAAACATTTCCATAATGGATATTGTGGCATCATTATGTTCATCCATGCAAAGACTCAGTCCATGTTGAACCCAACTTAGGAGAAAAGGAAGAAGAAGGGGAAAAATGCTTAAAGTGACAGCAAATAACCATGAAGGAACTACCATTGAGCCTACAGCATGTCAAGAGTCTTTTTTCAACTGTGAAATGGCTTTAGGGATCAAGGTTTTGTCCATTAGAAAGGTTACCTTGTAGTAAGCTCCTATCTCTAATTACATTAGCTCATAATAACATCTTGTAGCTGCTACCCCTCACGGTTTTATTTCTTGGTTTAACCAGTTTAATCTCTGGGCTCCCTTAAAGGAAGAAACACACTTTCTTTAGGTTGTGAAATTCTACAAAAAGGCAGATGCGAGTCAATCAATAGCCATGATGAGAATCACGATCACACTGTCTCCCCTTCCCCCCCCCCAATCTCCTACTTTAATAAATAATCAAATCGTGAACACACACACACACACACACACACACACACCTGTTTCATTAAATAGATCCCCCCCAAAGTACCGTGACCCAGTTCAGTAATCTTAGCTGTCTGGTGTTACACCGGCAGGATTTGATTTTCGTCTGCTTGGCATCAGCTAATTAAATCGCAATAGAAAAAGGGTTGAACATTCAAAACAGTGTCCAAGTCTGAAGCCCCTTGACGGCCTTCCAACATCAGTGAGAAAATGTTTGAGCAAAGCAAGTTGGGGATTCTTCCCTTGGGGACCCACTGTGCAGTGATGTTTATCTTGTACAAGTTATATTAGTATCATGGAGATAGTGTTGCACACTGCTGTTTTTTTTCTTCTTACCTCTTAACGTACACAGATAAACCCTGATTTTAAACACAGATTTTTTTTTGTCATGTAGGCCAGTGATGGTTAACCTTTTTTCCCCTTGCATGACCGTGCCCATGCCCATAATGCAATGAACCCCATGCAAGCCCCGCCCCCCTGTGCAGGCATACACAATCCAGGAGTGGGTTCTACTTACTTTTACTACCGGTTCGCAGCGGGGGCCGCATGTGTGGAAGCATTTTGATGATGTTGGGATCAGTGGGTGGAGCCTCCCACCGGTTTTACTAAAGGTTCTATAGAACCGGTGCGAACAGGGGGCAACCCACCACTGACGCAATCCCCCTGCACTGCCACGCCCCCCTGTACAGGCGTGTGTGACCCTCCCGGCACTCCTCCACCCCCCATGCATGTGAGTATGACCGCCCCCACCGGTGCCCCATTTTTGGCCTAGCAGGCCTCCCTGAAGCCTCTGGAGGCCAGAAACGGTTCATTTCTGGACTTCCGGTAGATCTATTTTTTGCCCTACACAAGCTCTGGAGGCTCCGGAGGCTCTCCTAGAACCTCCAGCAGGGTGAAAACGGCCTGGGGGGATGATATTGCAAAATCTCCATTCCCACCCCACTCTGAGGCCAGCCAGAGGTGGTATTTACCAGTTCTCTGAACCACTCAAAATTTCCACTACCAGTTCTCCAAACTGCTCAAAATTCCTGCTATCGGGAACCTGTCAGAACCTGTCAGAAGCTGCTGGATTTCACCCCTGGTTTATTCCTAAATCTGTTCCATACCAATCCTGTGTACCTTTGTCATCAAAAATGGGGAAAGAGGAAAAAAGATGGCAAGAAACATGTCTGGATGGAACATACACATTCAGGATGTTATTTCCTCAATTACAACTTGCAAGCATACTTTATTTCAGACTGCTTATTTATTTCTAGAAAAAATCTTCTCAGGCAATTTGAACAACTAAAGTCTAATGGTTAACTGAGCTCCAATTCACATGATTTTTAGGTGAATTTAGTTTGTCTCCCATGACATATGGGACAAATGTAACCTTGAAAAAAACCTTACACTGTTTTTTTTGCCTAGAATGAAAACTGAACAGAGCAAACAGGTCCGAACCGGCTGAATTCTGGTTGGTTGTACCGCTAAAAAGATATCCCTTGATCTTCCTAGACAAAAAGCGTGAAATAAATGTAACAAGTTCATGATAAATTAGTAATCTCCACGAAGAATTAACTATTTATTCAGAGGTGCAAGGTGAAAAGAAATTCATGAAATTTGAACATATGTTTTTTTTCTTCAGCCAAACTTGCTAGCTCCTTCTCTGACTTCTTGACTTACAAATATTGATATATATATACATATATATATATATATATATTAATATGAGCACAAATTAAAACATTTAACAGACTGACAGCAGTGGTCATGTTTGTAGAGTTAGAAGATACCTTATGTTTCTCTCTTACGCTTCTCATTAATAGTTCTAGTTCATGACAAGTGTTGATTGCTTTCAGTCAAAGCGATTCCTGAGGATGACTTGCAATAAATTCATTGCAAAGGCAAGCTCTTTATTAATTAACATGTAATCATTGAAGCCAGGCACATTCCAGAAAATTAATGACTGAATTAAATAATTTAACTGCTGCTCATTTAATAAATTGATTTGCCACTTTTAATATTAGGCAGCATTAATTTTATATACCCATTAATGGTAGGCAGCGTTTCATTTCATTTTATTTTATTTTAAAAAAATAATTTTATTTTAACATTTTAGCCTTACACTTCAATGCATATTCCATCACTTGGCAGATGTGTAGGTTTAGGTTAATATGTAAGCTCAAGAGGTCAATTTGATCTCAGGTTTTGCAAAATGCCACTTTTTATTTTTGTCACCCAGCTGAGTGTTTCCTAGAGATGTTTAAATCAGCTCTAGATTTCCAACAGAAACAGCTAGGCAGTTACTGTATTTTCTGCAGTATAAGACACTCCGGAGTATAAGACGTGCATTAGTTTTTGGGGAGGAAAACAAGAAAAAAAAATCTGCCTCTGCCTACCAGCATCCATCAGTATTCATCTGGCTAATGTCCTTGCAGCAAACAACCTGGTAAGCTTCAGCACGTTATCACAGCCTGATTTAGCACAAACAGCTGATTGGTGGTTGGATACTGCCAATCAGCTGTTCCAAGCTGCGGGGATCACCAGAGCCCAATGCCACCTCCACGTGTCACATTTTTAGCCGGTTCCAGGCTGCCAATCCCTGCTGTCTGGAACCAGCTGAAAATGTGACGCATAGAGGCCTAAAATAGGGTATGTGAAGGCTGAAAACACGACATGCAGAGGTGGCAATCGGCGGCAATGTGCTGTGGCGATCCCCACAGCCTGGAACGGGTCTAAAAAAGGGTGTGCAGAGGCCAAAAACATGACAGGCAGAGGCCAAAAATGGCCAAAGGGTGGGAGCCAGTGGGTGGACAGTGCTTCGGCAACATTTAGTGTATAAGATGCACCACAATTTTTACTCACTTTTGGGGGGGAGCACGTCTTATACTCCAAAAAGTATGGTACTCATAAGAAATAGAACATAGAATAATAGAATTGGATGGGACCTCGGTGGCCTAGTCCAGTGGTAGGCAAACTTGGCTCTTTCATACCCTGTGGACTTCAACTCCCAGAATTCCTAAGACAGCTTTGCTGTCAATGTCAATGCCCTGCTTTGACATTGTCAATGCCCTGCTTTGACAATGTCAATGCCCTGCTTAAGCAGGAGATCCCATACCATTCCAGACATTCTTCTTAAAAACCTCCAGTGATTAAGCACTCATTATTTCTGGGGACAAGTCCTTCTACTGAGTAATTGTTCTCAATGTCAAGAAGTTTCTCCTTAATTCTACGTTGGATCTCTGCTTGATAGGTTTCTGTTGCTTTTTGTCTTACCCTCAGGTATTTTAAGGAATGATTGTCTAGTCTCTTTTTGAAACCCTCCAGTGATGGAGCACCCACAACTTCTGAAGACAAGCTGTTCCAACTCTTTACCATTAGGAAATTTCTCCTTGATTCTAGGTTGCCTCTCTCCTTGGTTAGTTTCCAACCATTGTTTCTTGTTTTTCCTTTTGGTGCTTTGGAAAATAGTTTGACCACTTTGTCTCTGCAGGAGCCCTTCAAATATTGGAACAGTGCTATCATATCACCCCCTAGTCCTTCTTTTCATTAGACTAGACATACCCAATTCCTGAAACCGTTCTTCATATGTTGAAGATGAAGCATATCAGGCAGGAACCACTGATTTCTCATGAAAGAAAATGTTTAACCTGGGTGAAGTAAGAAAGGATCAGGAGTTATTCATTTCTTAAAGAGTTTAATGTATCCAAGTTAGTTGTGCTGATATTTTTACTTTCCTGAGATGTGGGTCAGTTGTTCAGTATGATACTCTCAATTCAGATGCCCAGAAAGTCTAGTGTTCTTCCAATATTCTTAGCAAGTATGGCAGCTAACTAGAGTAAAAGACAAGGCATTTAAAGTGGATCAGGAAACTAGGTACCTAGGAACCTAAGAATAGAATATTCTTACATCTCACTAGATCTCCTGGTTTCTTCCCATCCCAATGTTTCACCTGACAGATAAATGTGAATGCAATGGGAGGTTTACTGTACCGTGTTTTCCCCAAAATAAGACCTCCCTGAAAACAAACCTTCCCCTGAAAATAAGACCTCCCCAAAAATATTTAAACGCATGTGCAGCCGGTCCTCACCATTTCCTCTGATTAGGGTTAGGGAGACAGAGCTGGAAATCAGGTAAGACGTCAAGAGGATCCCCGTCTTGCTCCATACACCCCAAAATAATAATGCCTCCATGAAAATAAGGCCAAGCACTTATTTCAGGGTTCAAAAAAGTATAAGACAGGGTATTATTTTCAGGGAAACAAGATAGAGGGATCGATCCAACGGATATAAATTTACTCTGCATGCCACTTTTACATATATTTACTTACTTCCCTTAGAGCAGGGATGTCAAATTGGATTTCTTGGAGGGCTTGATCAACATTGTAGTTCTCCTCCGTGGGCCAGATGGGGCAGAGGAGATGGGATGGATCCCTCCTGCAGCACCCTGCTGGCCAAAATCAGGCACAGGGGGGCCACAAGAGCCTCCCTTTGTCCCATTTTTGGCCTGGATGGCCTTCTGTAGCAACCTGTCAGCCAAAATGGGGTCCCACAGGCCCATCCTTTGTTATTTCCATGCTGGCCCTGCAGGCCAGATTTAAGCACCCCGTGAGCCAGATCTGGCCCCCCGAACCTTGATTTTGACACCCCTGCCTTAGAAATTTGTAATCGAAGTCCAAAAAGCAAGGAAAGTGGTGACATGTCCCAAAGGTGCTTTTTCAAAAGGCAACTGATTTCAGAGCTGAAGAAGCTTCCTGGATGAGAAGTGAAACGTCTTCAAAAAAAAAAAAAACACACAAGAAAGTCCAGTTGCCTTTTGAAAAAGCACCTTTGGGACAACCATGACCTGGATGACTGAGAATCTCTACAGACAGAAAAGCAGTAACAGCAACACCATAGGACAGTGGTCCCCAACTTTTTTTGGCTTTGCAGTTCGACAGATGGGGGAGAAAGGATGCTTCTGCTCAAGCAGTGGGTAAGTATGCATGTTTGCAGCTCCATTTGCATCAGAGATGGGCACGCACGCTCCCCACTTGCACAAATGTAACTTTGCACACATGTGTTCTTGCCCACTGCTCATGAAAGTGGAACTGCCCATTTGTGTGTTGTGGACTGTTGGCCAGCAGCCCCTCCTGCAGCCAAAGCAGAATCAGGGTCAGCAACAAGGCAATCTGAGAGCTACGAGGGGGATGAGGGAATGGAGCTGGCAGAGAGAGAGAGAGAGAGAGAGGCGGAGCCTGGGTCATCAGTCAGCCCTCAGATGGAGAGTCAACAGCCCCCAGGTCTGGAGGTAGCTGATGAGGAATTAGAGGAACAGCTGGATCCAGTGCCTGACATGTGGATGCGCAGAAAGCAGAGGAGAGGAGAACAGTGGAAATCTATGGGCTGGTCCTTGGGATGGAAGAGCCACCACTGCTAGCAAAGCACCACCCTAGCTCTGAGGATAAAAGGCAGGAGGTGGAGATGAATAGATGTGGCAGACAACTATTCATCTCCCTGCTGTACAGACCAGGGGTGGGTTCTATATTTTTTTACTACCAGTTCTGTGGGCATGGCTTATTTTGTGGGTGTGGTTTGATGGTCATGTGACAATTCTTTAGGA
>JANHZT010000144.1:13385-26910 GCA_032468215.1 Stegonotus admiraltiensis
CCCTGAAGACCTTTCTGTTCCAGCAAGCAGGGCTAGCATAAACACCTAAAGTGTTCTAATCTTGAGCCAAGGATCTTAGTAGATGAGTCAAATTGTCTTTAATTATTTAAAATATATATATTTTAAAAAATTATTTTATTATCTCATATTATATGTATAAGATCTTAATCTGTTCACCGCCCTGAGTCCTTCGGGAGAAGGGCGGTATAGAAATTAATTAGTTAATTAATTAATTAAATAAATAAATAAATAAATAAATAAATATGTTTTATATCTGATCATGGATTTGAAAATTAGTGTGTTAATCCTACAGTTGACCCTGTAGAATCAACTATATTCAGCTATTTAAATTTCTGGCTATTTATAGTTAGGCAGCTGATAAATTTAAATGAAATAAATAAAAGGAAGTTCAAGCGTTCTGCCATTTTATTTGCTCTTAATTTAAAAGACTTGGCCCCAAATCTTACAAACGTCAGGTGACAAGGTAAATCCATTTTCTGTTGTAAAAAGAAGCCTGCATTAAGTTCTTCCGTTTAATCTTTAAGCTAACGTAAGTACACTAAAATGTGCAAATAGATAAAATGTACCACAAAATTAACCGAGAAAAGGCAAGAATAGAATCATTTCCTCCAACATCTTGTTTCAATTTATATTGTTCTGAGGTGAATTGAAGGAAGAGGTTTCTTGGATGAGAAGCAAAAATATATTCAAGGAAAAACAAAGTCCAGTTGCCTTTTGGAAAAACACCTTTGGGACAACCTTGACCTGGATGACTGAGAATCTCCATTGACTTGTTTTATGTCCTGAGGGATTTTCCTTAATAGAAGATCATTCTGTTACTTACACTCATAGACTTAGGTGTACCACCACATTTTCTAATTGTAAAAAATAGGTTTGATTTTTGGTAGGTGGTAGTATTGCCACGAAAAGCATCCATCATCTGCTTGGAGAAAGTTGCTCAGGCATGTCTCCCTTGGAGTTTAAGATTCTTCTGAGGATGAAATGGTAGTAATGTGGAAAAATCGAGTCCTCAAAAATGGTTGAATGAAATCTCTGTCAGGATTAGAACGTATTAGGGAAGATGGCCTCTTTTTTTTTTTTCCTTCAAGGACGCTAATATGTTTTGATCAAATGCTTTCCATGAATATTTTTATTACTCATCTGGGATTGGGAAAAGTGGATCTAGAACAGGACTGTCAAACTCCCGGCCCACAGGCCGGATGCATCATGCACTGACCACACCCACGCCCGGTTTAGCGAAGGGGAAAAAAGTCCTGATATGTTACATGAGGCCGCTGTGATGACGTGAGTTTGACCCCCCTGATCTAGAAGTCTATTTGAATTGTACAGTTTAGCTATTTCACTAAAGAAGAAATCAAGGACACGATCCAAATTGTAACCCACCTTCTGGTATATATCCTAGATCCACATTTTGGAAGATGTGCCCGTGGACATCAGAATAGATTCCCTCTCTAGGGGGACTTTTCAAAAGAAAGTCGAGTTCTTCCAGAGAATGGGTGAGTTGTAAGCCAGTGTCCTTCCCAGATTGTCATATCTTCATTTTTTTAATACTAATGCAGCAAGATCTTTGTTGTAGCCTTCTCATACTTACTTCCAAGTAAAGTGCGTTTTGTAAGAATACGAATGAATTCTTGGGATGTGATTAGTCTTTTCAGTTCTCCGGATAAAAATTAATATTGATAACAGGAATAGGATGAGGACTTCTAATGACAAACCAGCTTTGTTCTTCCATTGTCCGACTATTAGGATTCAGGACAAAAAAAAAATACTTCCAGTCATATTTTCTGATACATTTACATGGTTTAGAATAATCAAAATCTTTGATTTGCTAAATTTGCCACCTTTGTCATAGCGGCATCTAAGTCTTAATGTAGTTCTTTCCCCCTATGTACAGGTAGTCCTACAGCAATTCATTTAGTGACTATTTGAAGTTACAACGGCACTGAAAAAAGTGTCTTGTGATCGTTGCCACATCTCCGTTGCCACTTCTCTGTTGCAGCATTTCCATGGTCACATGATCAAAATTCAGAGTCACGTGATTTCCTTTTGCCACCTTCTGACAAGCAAAGTCTATGGGGAAGCCAGATTCACTTAACAACCATGTTACTAACTGAACAACTGCAGTGATTCATTTAACAAATGTGGCAGGAAAGGTCATTAAATGGGGCAAAATTCACTTAACAAATGTCTCACTTAGCAAAAGAAATTTGGGGCTCAAGAACTAGCTGAGTAGTCTACTTCTCACTGTCCATAATCCATAAACTTTTAAAAAGCAAAATTTAGCTGTTTCAGTCTCTAAATCCTTTGCAACCCCTGTTAGTCTGGTTTCTTGCAGATTTTGCTTAGTCTGATGCCAGGGGTGGGTTCTATTTACCTTTACTACCAGTTTGCAATGGGATCGTGTGTGCACGTGCACGAGTGAAGCAAGCGTGCGTGCGTTGCTTTTGCGTGTGCACAGATCGCCGATGATTACATCCAGGGCGGTGGGCGGAGCCTCCTGCCAGTTTTACTACCGGTTCTTGCGAACCAGTCCGAACCGGAGGCAACCCACCACTGTCTGATGCTAGAACAAAACGTAGATCAATGCCTGAACCTCTTCTTTTATATAGGAACTGAAACAATTCCATTGAAGAAAGTCATTTCCTCTTCAAAAAGTCATAGAATAAAAGAAAAGTCAGAGGACCCAAGTGCCAACCAAGAATCAAATTCAGGTAAGCTGTGAACACTTCTGATCAGCATCTGAATACTCTAAAAAGCTCGTGCAAGAGGCTTGCAACAGCGTGATTCTTAATGGTGTTGCAAGAGGAGTCAAAGTGCTGCCATACCCGTTTTGGGAATGATCTGTTTGTTGCAGCATATTTTTGTAGATAATAGCTGGTTTTGAAGGGGTCCTTGGTGCTCACTGAACTTGGTTGTTTTCTAGCAGACATTTCATTATCCAAGCTAGGTAACAACATCAGTGTTAGTGAGGAGTGGGGTTTGCCCTCAGTTTATATTTTAGTGGTTTGTCCTGTCAGTATTGATGGAAGGGGTCTTGGAGATTCATTGGTTGGACTGTTTACTATTAGCTTATTTGGCAGTTCCTTGGTTGGAGTATTGTCTACTTCTTGATTGTTGGTCTGATATTAATCTTGGAGATTTTATCAGATATGATAAAGATTTAACCTGATTTTATCAGATATAATAAAGAAATAATGGCAAAACATTAATGCATGGAACAAGACATTAACTAAGTGTTGGCCACTCTTCAATCTGAGCAAACTGCAGGACAGTCCATGAGTTTTTATATTAATTTTCTATAAATCAGTTTTTCTATTTGCCTTTGAGAAGTTCCAAAACATGTTGTAATAGCATTTTGTGGGTGAGAGTATGATTCTGCACCCCAAATAGCTATTAATCTCTGCAGAAGGGCTATGATTTGGGCACAGAATAAAGAGACAGTGACATATTCATTTGTTGATCCATTCACTCACTTACTGACTCACTAAAACTGAGGTTGCTTTTCTACCCTGTTCCTTCAACTTTTCTATTCTGAAACAGTTGCTTTTGCTGTTTGTCTTATTGTCCATTCTTGTTTCTTAAATATGCACACAGGATGAAAACAGCAAGATATTTGTGTAAGAAATTGGATAGGAGCTGTTTAGAAAGAATTGGAAAATACCAAAACAGTTTATGTGGGTGGGGGGAGGTTTAGGATTGTAATTAGAAAAGAAAAAAAGGAAAGGAAAATATACTCTTAATTCTTTACTTCAGATTTGCCACCTCCTACGCAACTGGAAAATTATCAGGAGAGGAAATCCCAGAATACAAATCCTGAACAGCCTGAACCAAGCCAGGAGATACGGAACATTATTAAAACCCGCAAGACTCGTCCAGTCCCACCACCAAAACCCATGATGCCTGTTAGGTAAAGAAATGTGACAAGTTGATCAAAGGTCTCCCTTGGTGGTTGAAGTTGCAGAAAGAAAAGATTCAGGCCACTCCTAGAACTTCTCAGTTTGAGGGAAGGAGGAAAGTCTGTTAATGTGTGAGTTGATCATTGACAAAATATTTGTCTCCAAATACTGGACATTTCTTGCATAAATGACTAACCATCTTGTCACAGGATTCCCTTCCTACAGCAGGAACAGCCATGGATCTTTTGTATCTACATATGTAAGAGAACTTCTATAAGCAAAGTCTCTAAGGTTAGGTCTTTTGTTGTGCACCATCCATGATGGCCCACACAACAGGTCATCTTAGCTGGTTTTTGTTTAATTGCAGAGACATCTCTAAACCTCTTACGAAATGTGAGCCAAAGGAGGAAGCTCTAGCAAAACTGGAGGCTCTAGGGTTGGATCATTCATCGGTGAGTATTTGATGAGCTAACTTCAATCTAGTGTATAGAAGGAAATGTCCTATCAAAATCTTCAGGCTTAAATTTCCAGTCAGTTCATAGTACTCACTGGGAAGCTTTGAATAATTCACCTTTTCTTTGCCCAGCCTGTGGATAAAAATCAGATAAATCTATATCTGCCCCTGAAGGGAAAATAGAGCTTATTTTCATAACATATGAAAACGAGACGTAACTACAGTATATGGCTGTTGTTATCACCACTCAATGTCTTTGGAAATGTTCTGTATGTTCTCTGGATGGAACTCAATCTTCTGAAAATAATTTTCATAGCCTGAACCAAGAGACACCGTGATTTGACTTAGAGATAAGGCACCGCTAACTCTATATAGATGCTGTTAAAAGCTACTACTAATAAACTGTTACAGCATTTATAATACTTGCTCCATTTAAATCATCCTAATGCAGTGATGGTGAACCTTTTCGGCACCAAGGGCCAAAAAGGGAGCGCATGTGTATGCAGCACCAAGTGCCAAAAAGGGAGCACTTCGTGTGCGCTTGTCTAGACCAAGACCAGGAACAGGAGTTGCCCAGGGGCGTGCATGTGCCGGAGAATGTACTTGCGGTTTCTTTAGATTACTGCTGGCAAGACTTCAGGTTACTGCTGTGCCGATCAGCTGGTAAATGTGCACCGGAAGATGTACTTCTGGTTTCCGATGCACACATGCGTGTTGGCCAGCAAGTCTTCAGGTTACTGCCACGCATGCGCACGCACTGATCAGCTGGCCAGCACACATGCTCACACTGGAAAATGGAAGACCAGCTCTTCTGATTTCCGGCATTGATGCAAGCATAAAGGCCAGCTGATCGTCGTGTGCGTATGCGCACCAGAAACCCAGAAGAGGAATGGGCGACGCCGTGTGTGCCAGGCAACATGGCTCTGCATGCCACTTTGGGCACCCGTGCCATAGGTTTGCCATCACGGCCCTAATGGGTCCATCTATAGAACTCTTATCAAATGAAATGCACAAATTAAATGGCGATTGTCTTCAGTAACTTAGAAGATTTCTGCCGGAAAGCTTCCAGCTTACATTCTTGTTTGCTTTTTACATTACATGTTGTTGGCAAAGACTAACTTGCTAGCTGTGTGATGTGAATGAGTTGCTAATCATATGTGAGTAACATACGGCCATGGCTGAACTGAGCCCTTGCTCTTGCTTTCTGCTCCCAGGTCTCCTCTGAAAAACTTAAGTCATCACCACCTTTACCACCCATCAAACCCTCCAATACCATCAAAGAAAAACAACTGGCACTGAGAGATGTTTTTGGTCCTGGCTGTGTGCTTCCTCCTCCCCCTCCTGGCTCACCCCCTTCTTTTCCTCCAGATTCTGTCACAGATGAAACCACTGGCACGGAATGTAAGCAAACCCTTTCTGATCCTGTAGGCTTTGTTTGGCACATCTGCTGTTGATTGAAGTTAGGAAGCAGCCATCATTACAGGTGGAGTGTTTTTCCGGGGGGGGGGGGGGATGGTAAGCATTTCGGGCATAACTCTGGATAAATTTATTTTACAAAACTAATTGAATTTGGCTAAAGCTGTGCAATATAGTCTGGTCTTCATTACGTTTCATAAGTAACATAATTTTATAGCTCCGAAGTAAAACTGTAAGGGTGATCCAGTAGCAATGTTCTAGTACTATTTTGAATTTGTTATTTCCACAAATTGTTTTAGTTCACCTTTTGGATTTATATAATATTGTACGAGGAACAACAAAAAAAAGGTTGAATATTGAGTATTTATTTGTTATGAAATTTATTTGCTACCCATCTCATGTCCAATGGCATTTTTTCCTTTATTACTTTACATTGAATTATTACATTGGATGTCTTTCACTCTATGCATTTATTATAGCAGACAACAGTTTATGGGTCCACGATCAGTTTTGTTTTATACAGATTTAAAATCTACTTGTAGATACTGTGAGGAAGGTAGTTTTTAGCCAGAATCTTTACTGAAATCCCATTTTAAGAGGAGATGCTATTTTGTTTTGAACTTGAGAATGCCCTTGTAGATCAAGAAGATCTCAGAGATATTGCAAAATATTCTCAGTTGCTTTGAGGATAACTTAAAAAAAAACCAACCTATACAAAGTAGAATACTACATTCCCTTCTTTTTCTGTTTCTTTCACACTTAGATTCGGCGAAGACACTGTTGGAAGACACTAATGTCAAAACCCAGCTCTTCAATCCTTCTGCTAGTGTCAGCTTCTCCTATGCTAACCCTACCTGGAAACTCTTCCTGCGGAAAGAGGTGTGTCATGATCCCACCCCCTTGCATTGTTTTTCTGGTCATGTTTAGCTACTAAAATTAGCATCTCTGACTTCATCATGTCTCTCTGTAGTGACAGCATCTCCCACAGTTTGGACACTTGGTGGCTAATCCTCTTGCAGCTCTCATTCTGCAAAATGTGTTTGGGTGATTTCAATGCCTTCTGTCCTGTATGCTTATTCTGGATGGTAGTCTTAGGGTTATTATGAACTCTGGGATGACATGGGTTAAGAGCTGTGGTGACGCAGTGGTTCGAATGCAGTACTGCAGGCTACTTCTGCTGACTGCCAGCTGCCTGCAATTTGGCAGTTCAAATCTCATCAGGGTCAAGGTTGACTCAGCCTTCCATCCTTCCGAGGTGGGTAAAGTGAGGACCCAGATTGTTAGGGGAAATATATGTTGACTCTGTAAACCGCTTAGAGAGGGCTGTAAAGCATTGTGAAAGCGGTATATAAATCTAAGTGCTATTGCTATTGTATTATTGGTAGCGATCAATTCTGCAGAGTTGGGATGGGTCTAGTGGTTAAGGCTCAGCTAAAAACCAGGAGATTGAGTTCTACTCCTACTTTGGGGGTGAAAGAGAGCTGGGTGATTTGGGGCCACTCGCTCTCTCTCAACCCAACTCATCTCAGAGGGCTGTTGTCATGAGGAAAATAGGAGGAGGAAGGTATATTTGCCACCCTCAGTTATTTATAAAAACAATAAAAATGGAATTTTATAAAAATCTTTAAAAATGGGGTCAGGACAATGACCCTGTGGAAAAATGGGTGGGCAATAAACTTGGTAAATAAAAATAATAAAAAGTGGTAAGCCTTTTTAATTACAGTGTGAAAGCATGTAATAATCTACTCACTGTGATGGCGATTAGTACAGACTGGTTAGAAGCAACATGTCTTGATTGACTGGCTGGAGAAGAATAGCATTCAAAAGAATAGGATAAGTTTAATTACTTTTCCTATGCCAGGATAGTAGTGATAAGCCACTACTTCTGCAAAATGAAATATATGTTATCTTCACTCAAGGAATTGTGTTTGAATATATTAAAGTACACAATCATTTGCTATTTTGAGTCATGATTTTATTTTGCATATGTGAAAACAACTTTGTGTTGGATCTCTTCCTCAATAGGTTTTTTATCCCAAGGAAAATTTCAGTCAACCTTACTGCTTGAATCTGTTATGTGACCAGGTAAGTATTTGTGTGTGTGTGTGTGTGTGCGCGCGCGAGAGAGAGAGAGAGAGAGAGAGAGAGAGAGAGAGTGGGGAACAGACAGACAGAGAGACAGAGACAGAGACAGAGACAGAGACACAGAGAGAGACACAGAGAGAGACAGAGACAGACAGACAGACAGACAGACAGGGACAGAGAGAAACAGAGAGAGAGAGGCAGAGAGACAGAGACAGAGAGAATGTGTGTCTGAAAGATAAGAGAGACTCACATTTCTTTTTGTCACCAGCCTCTCTATCACAAGACTCCATCTTTTATTTACTTTTTGTTCATTAAGTTTTGTCTCTTTCAGAGAATATACTTGGTTTACTCCATATGCTCTGTTTCAAAGCTTGACACTTGCATTATGAGTTGAATTGAAATCCATTTTTGTTCCTTCCCAGATCTTGAGAGATACTTACTCCAAGTCATGCATTCGGATTTCCAAAGAGGAGAGGCGCAAAATGAAAGACCTGTTAAGTAAGGAAACCATGAGTCCTTCCTTCTCTTCAAGTTCTGTAGAACCTCTGGTCACGACCATAATTCGTTCCATAACTTTGGTCACAACCAGATTTGGTCATGACCTGAACCTAACCAAAATTAATGAAAAATTAATGCAGCGGCCACATGAGGTCAGTGTTGTTTGGTGCTTACTAAAAACATGGCACGGTAGGGGAATTCGGCCACAGCTGTATTTGATCGCCACCTGAGTATGTGTTCGTGACCAGATTCAAAAATTTTGTGAATTTTTTGGTCGGAACCCAATTTGGTCATGGTCAGAAGCATTCATAACCAGAGGTTCTACTGTATCATGGAGTCATGAACTTTCCATCTAAAACTGAATAATTGTTTTCCATTCTTTTATTCATTAGAGTTATGGGAACTGCTATATGTTTACCATCTTCTGCCTTCACAATCTGTTACTGAACCCACTTAAGACTCTCCTGCTAAGACAAATAACCCACTTCTAAATGTTCCTCACTCAGTGATAAATGTATTTAGGGACTGAAATAATTAGCTGCATTGTGTCAGATGAATTTCTGCTCAGTCCCAAGGTCCAGATGTTCAGGGCTCTCAATCCATTCAATAACACTAGGCAACCCAGCTTCTCCCTTCTTTTGGAAGACAGAACTGCCAATGGCGCATAGCTTATTCTCCACCCCAGGAGTCAGCCTCTTGTTTTGGGTACCTTGGAGGGCATTATTGCTCTGCATCACTTCCAACAAAAGAAAATTCAGTTGCCAATCTAGCTGCTTTCTGGGTGTGGAATGGCAACATGGCATTATGTTTTTCTTCTGTTTGGGCAATAAAATCTCTTTCCTGCAAATCATTCTTCAGCTTCCCCACTCCAGAAAGGGAGGGAAGAGGTAGCACTGCTGTACATAACCCAAAGAGATCCTGATCCAGAAGTATAAAAATCTAGGATGCTTTCTGCTAGCCATTTTACATGCACATATTCCAAACTTACTTGATCCAACCTAATCTCACTGCAGTTATATAAGATAAAGCAGTGGTGAAATCCAAATTTTTTTACTACCGGTTCTGGGGGCGTGGCTTGGTGGGCGTGGCAGGGGGAGGATACTGCAAAATCCCCATTCCCACCCTACTCTGGGGCCAGCCAGAGGTGGTATTTGCCAATTCTCCGAACTACTCAAAATTTTCGCTACCAGTTCTCTAGAACCTGTCAGAACCTGCTGGATTTCACCCCTGAGATAAAGCCTTGTTATATATTCCTACTTTTTTCAAAAGAAAAAAAAATGTCTCAGAGCAGTGCTATGGGGATTTGTTTCTTTGAGGTGAATTTGCACTAGTTTTGAAATGTCTGTTTGCTTTATTTGCAAAGATAAGTGGAAGCAAACAAGCACTTCTAAAAGGCAGGAAACAGTATGGGTAGCCCTCTGAAGTTGCACCCACAGTTTCACTTAGAAACTTGCATTTCTTTCTTCTCCCTTCAGCCACAAAAATTGCTGTCTTTCACACACGCATGCACTAGCATGTTTCCTTCTGCTGGCTCTATTCCAGATTCTGATGGTTTTTCATTCAAAAAGGAGGAGAGATTCTCAAGTCCCATTGAGAATCCCCAAAATCCCACAAATTCCCATTAATAAAATATAACTAAAAGCTTTAGATTATTAAAGCAACCTATTTAATGCAAATTAATGGTCTGTTACCAGCTCCAATAAAAGGCTCTCTAATGCTGGCTGCAGAACACCAGATCCCTGCTTGCAAACTGTCCTTGGAAACAGTGCACTCTTTGATGTGCCTTCTAAGTGTGCTAAAGTCATCTCTGTAGCTTGCTTCCATCAGGAGAACTGATCCATAATCTGAGCCTGCTGATTAGACTGTTTTGTTGCCTTCAGCCAAATTCCATGTGGGTATGGATGTCAGCTCCATCAGAGAAGAAGGGATCAAGAAAAGAATTGTGGTGGCTGCTCGTGATAACTGGGCCTGCTATTTCTCTCGCCTTTTCCCAGTAAAAGTAAGTTTGCCTACCTCAGCCTTCCATAACGCGACAATCCTGTTATGTCTTTCCACTAAGATTCAGGGGCTACTTTCCCCTCAGGGCTTCAGCTATTATAGGCAAATCAATGAAAAGGCAGCTCTGTGGACCAGGCTCTCTGCTACATAAAGGTTGCCTGTGCAATGAAGGCTGACATTGTTGAAAACTGACCATGAATAGGTAGACTGTGTGAGTAGATAGGTTGGTAGATAGACCACACTACGAGTACGTAGACCACACCAGGAAGATTTCAGCCATCATGTTTAAATCAGTCTCCAGAACCTATTACTGTTTGTTTGTTTGTTTGTTTGTTATCCTCTCTATTTTTTATCATCTCAAGGCAGCATTCATACCTAATACTTCCACTGCCTAATTTCCTCACAACTTTGTGAGGTGGGTCAGACTGAGAGAGAATGACTGGCCCAAAGGTACCCCACCTGCCTTCCTTGCCTAAGGGAGAACTAGATTTCAAGGTCACTAACCCAGCACTTTAGCCACTACACCACACTGGCTGTCATTTTTATTATTTAATTGTATTTACCCCTTATGCTAAGCTCTACTTTATTTAAGTATAGTTTATAGACTAAAGGATTACTGGTTAGCAGCCTTCCAATATTTGAGGGCCCCCAGTATTGTCCCTCCCACATCTCTTGATTGAGCAGGGGGTTTGATGAGAAGACCTTCAAGGTGACCTGATAGCAGTGTTCCAATATTTGAGGGGCTGCCAAAAGGAAAAGGGGGCTCAACTTATTCTCCAAAGCACCTGAAGGCAGGACCAGAAGCAACAAGATGGAAACTAATCAACTTAGAACTAAAGAGAAATTTCCTGACAGTGAAAACAATCAACCAATGGAACAGAAGTTGCCTTCAGAAGTTGTGGGGACTCCATCCCTGGAGGCTTTTAAGAAGAGATTGGACAGCCATCTGTCAGAAATGGTGTAGGGTCTCCTGCCTGAGCAGGGGGCTGGACTAGATGACCCACAAGGTCCTTTCCAACTCTGTTATTGTGACTTGTACTTGGGTTGG
Source organism: Stegonotus admiraltiensis (assembly GCA_032468215.1). Lineage (NCBI taxonomy): Eukaryota > Metazoa > Chordata > Lepidosauria > Squamata > Colubridae > Stegonotus > Stegonotus admiraltiensis. Next base: position 24,802 of record JANHZT010000144.1, read on the forward strand.
GTTTCCCTGTACTGCAGAGCCAAGCCAGATAGGCAATATTTTTTCTTCACCTGGAATTTTCTCTTGTCCCATCATCTCATTTAATCTGGATGGGTAAAATTGCAAATTTAAGATTGAAAATAGGTAAGGATTTGTGTGTGTGTGTTTGTGCTAACGACAGTGTTCACGGGGGAATAATTTGTCAAGGGTAGACCTGGCCTGCCTCTTTTGTGTTCCTCTTTCTTCTGGCCCAGGGGCCTTGAAACAGAGCCAAGAGGCTGCACTTTTCATTCATCAAACATTTAATCCAAAGAGCCTGGCTCTTCCGATTGTCCACTAAAGTAACTGCTCTCCTTCTCACAAAAGTTTCCCTGCTGTCATGGAAACATTTTGTCAACTATTTTCTTCCTGCTGTCTGTTTCTTTCCTGATAGGGAGAAAATGGAAGTGATGTCCAGATACTGGGTATTTCTCACCGGGGTCTGCAGCTGTTGAAGAAATCCGAAGAAGCCAGTTTCGGTTCTGAATATCTGAAAATCTTTTGCAGCTTCAGGTGAGAGGCAACAAAATCCAGTATAGAACTGTTCTCTAAATTCATGAGGGAAGCCATTGCCTCCTTGGCAGTGGAATACCACAGACTCGATCTAGCAAACCTGGCAAAGATATAGACAGACAAATGCTGAGTGTGGGTGCAGCAAATAATGCAGGTGAGCTGGTTGCATGTTGGAGAACATCAACTAACTCCATTTGGTGAAAAACTCTGCTATAACCTGAGTTTGCACAGAAATTCCCAACAGAGTTGCGAAAACATATGGCTTTTTATAGCTATACCGATGCATTTCATTTCTTCTTTTGACTTCTTTTTTTATTCCTTACCCTACTAGACTTCATGTTTGTGAGCAGGGCCTATTTTAGTCCTCTGCATTACTTAACTGTTTGATAAAGTTTATATATTTTAGTTTGATAAACCAAAACAGCATACATACATAGAAATATATGTATTCAATTTAAAAAATTCAAATGTTCCCATATTCCCATTGAAACACAAATGCTTTGCTTTGAACTTCTTGTTCAACTCATGTTTGATTCACTTGTCTGAATCATTTTGAGTTATTCAACCTACATTTTTGTGTGTGTGCTATAGTGCCACCTAGTCTAGACTGCGTTGGGGCAGATTAGAGAGATCAGCAAGTACAGGTTTTTAACTTGATAAAAGGGGAGAGCAGGTGACTTCTGCCTTGGTACTTTTTGTGCTAGTAGATTTCTTATAACTTCAGGTATATTTTTGAGAATTCAGAAGCCATGTCCTAACAAAAATGATCCCAATAGGCTTGGTAAAATAGGTGGTAAAGAACAAGGATGAAAGCCAAACAAGACAGAGAATTCATGTTCTTTGACTTTTTCAGTTATGCAGATGTCCTTTCTTTGGAGCTGATCAATCGGAATATCCTTCAGTTCTCTCTGAAGAATGAGCAGCTCATCCTTCATTCTCAGAAAGCTCAGCAGATCAAGGCTACAGTGGAAATCTTCCTGAGGGAACTGAAACAGGTAAGAGCAAGATCATGGTGCAAGCCACGAATCCTTATAGGTAGGCTGATTTTAGAGGGATTGTACAGGTAACCCATCTAAAGCACTGAGCGCAAAGGCAAACATTTTAACGTCAACCTATTTCCCCAAATACAGATAGTCTTCGATTTACGACCACAATTGAGCCCAACATTTCTGTTGTTAAATGAGACATTTGTTAACTGAGTTTTGCCCCATTTTATGACCTTTATGACCATTCTTGCCACAGGTGCAAGTGAATCGTTGTAGTTAATAAGTTAGTAACATAGTTGTTAAGTGAATCTGGCCTCCCCATTGATTTTGCTTGTCAAAAGGTGGCAAAAAGTGTTTGCATGACCTTGGGACACAGTAACGGTCATAAGTATGAACCAGTTGCCAAGAGTATGAATTTTGATTGCATGATCATAGGGATGCTGCAAAGATTGTAAGTGTGAAAAATGGCCATAAGTCACTTTTTTCAGTGCCATTGTAACTTTGAATAACGACTCAGGTCGACTCAGCCTTCCATCCTTTCTAAGGTGGGTAAAATGAGGACTCAGATTGTGGGGGCAATAAGCTGACTTTG
>JANHZT010000147.1:11618-21825 GCA_032468215.1 Stegonotus admiraltiensis
TCCCAGGAGTCCCTTTAAGATGGCATAGGAATGAGAAAAGCAGTTTAAAAAAAACAAAGGTTTGCAAAGGGTGCCCCAGCCTCCCAGCTGATTGGTGCGGCCAGTGGATTTGCTGGCTCCCAGCCTCCCAGGTGATCATCTGGGTCTTCTTTTGTTGCCCTGCACAGGAGAACGGAGCTGGAAAGCAGGTTAGTGAGGGAATTGAGGTTGCTCTGGGATGGAGTGGGAATGGGGATTTTGCATTATCCTTACTGTGGAGTGGGGTGGGAATGGGGATTTTGCATCAAGATTGCTCATAAGTAAGTAGGCATACCTTAAAGCTGAATAACACTTTTATTGTTCTTATGTAAGTATTTGTATACCTCTTTCATTGTTTTGTGTATCTCTTTTATTGTTCTTATTTAAGTATTAAATACACAAATTAATAAACTACATTTTATCTTTTTTTAGGTAAAGAAGTGACGTCACGTTAGCCATGCCCACCCAGTCACATGACCACCCAGCCATGCCCACCCAGCCAGTCATTAGGGCAGAAAACCGGTTGTTAAAAAATTTGAAGCCCACCACTGACTGAAAGACTTTTTAGAGAAGTATATAAAAACATGACAAGAAATCAAGCAGCAATACTCAATCCGAAAGGTTAAGAATCAAGATCATTAAAAGGATGAGAAAGAAAACAAGTTTGAGTTACTTAATCAATAAATAATTAGCTATTTCTGAACCATTCTTTCTGGACTTTTGCTAACAATGAATGAATATTTTGTTTTTAGCTAAAAGACGAGTTATGGGATGAAGAGAGCATATATTGTAACTTAAGAGATGGCAATAAATCTACCTAAATTGTGTGTACTTACTGAGATGAAAGAGGGAAGTTACTCATTTTTTCTTTTTTTAACACTATTTTTAAAAAATTAGTTTATATAATTTATATTCTTTTTAACTGTAATCTCCAATGAAGTCATCTAGAAAACAAAACAAAACAAAAACCCTAACCCTAACCTGCCATTTATTCTATTAATATGTACTATAATATGAACAGGAACTATTTAAGGACTTTTTTGCAGTAACTTTAGGGCTAGATATGCTCAGATTGTTTGGTGCTACTAAAATTCTTCAAAATATGTACATTGAAATGATTTGGGAAAGGGTTACATATCTTTATAATTGCTACCGTAAGATTCTTTTTCTTTTGCTGTTCTTTTTTCTTTCTCAAGGGTTAATTCATCTGCTCAGTGAAAAATACTTAATTGCACTGATAGTCAAGCTGTCATGGCTTGTGGCCAGCTTAAAGAGGAGAAAGCTACTTTAATACTGAATAGGTAAGGACGTCTTAAAGTTGTATCACATATGGCTGGGAGCAAAATAAAAGTTATGTCACACGAATATGACCAAAAAAAGTGAAGATATTGCCAAGGCATAAGTTGCTGTAGGCAAGTGAGGAAATGTCGTCTACGAATCCACCTCAACCTCTACTTTTTTCTCTTGAGGATAATATTTTCAAATTCTTATTCAGTATACTTTTGAGTGTTCAAAATGGGATGAGTGTAAAGGAACAAATTACTTGTTATATTTGATCTAGTTTTTCAGCGTAGAAATTCCATTTTTTAAGAACACATTCAAAACAATAATTTAATTGTAGCCATCAGGATCAGTTTAGACCAAGGGTGGGGAACTATGGCCCTTTTGTGGCTTGTTGGCCTCCATGCTGGCTCAGGAATTCTGGGAATTGAAGCCCACAAATCCTAAAGGGGCCATAGTTCCAAATCTCTGGTTTAGACTATCAATTTAAACCGTTTTATCAAATCCAAATGTGTTCACTGCAATGTTATGTTTCAAGGACAGTGTTTTAAGATCTTTGTGTTTTATTCCAATGTGCAATGATATTGAAATCAATATCTAAAGAATTTGTCCTTCAGCCACCAAGTGCATCCTGAATATCTTTGGATATGTGCAGCCAATCTCAGATATAGCTGCATGGGTAGTTAAATGTATAATGCAAGACACAGAACGATGAAACAATGCATTCTGAATCTGTTAGTGCTGTTCGAATAGCCAGTTTGACTCATGTTAGAAAAACCTACATTTGGCATATAAATTAATCCTTGAGCATCAACAATACTGCAATTATTTATTATTTATCCTGTACGGGACAATGATACTTGTGCCCCTGCTTATAATATTTTAAATAAACTTCTAAGAATGTGAGTTGGAAAGCATAGGAAGTTTCTTTTATTAATCAAGAATAAGGTGTAGTTGTAGATAAATCACTAGAAACTACTGTCTGTAAATAGATGTCTAGATAAGAATGAGATATTAATTCTTGTTCTGAGCATCAATATTCATATCTACAGGAACAAGGCTTTTAAAACAGATCATATGTAATATGTGTATTCCAAGTCAGAAAACAAAATATTGGATTATTTCTCATCAAACATGAGAAAGCAGTGAGGCATTAAGAATAGAAACATGAATAATGTGACTTTTGAACAGGATGTCACATTTTTATAAGAGAGAAAAACTTATCAATATGCCTGAGTCCAGAACATAAGATTTAGCTTTTTGAAAGCCAGGAGAAGTAGAAAAGAAGTTCAAGAAGACAAAGAAAGGAGGAAGAGGGCAAAATTAGCTGTAATGGAGCATTTGAAATAGTCCTATTCTCAGTGATAATCCATTTTTATTCACATCTAGGATCTGAATAGTTACTTATCAAGAGAATGCACTAATTTTTGGGCTTAACTCCAATATAAAGGAACATTGGAGCTGAAATGCTGCAAATGCTTAGCTTCCATTCATATGGAATTTTAGATAAATTCTCTCTTGGAAATATTTCTGTGTTAAATGATACGCTAACTGTAAAGAGAACTTTATACATTATGAGGAATAATTCTCACTACAATTTTGGACATAGAAATGACATCACTAGTTAATTTTCATTTCTTAGAATTATGGCACGGCTTCCTGGTCTATAAAGACAATACCAAGATTGTCTTGTTACCAAGTGAGAATGAATCTCATTTATCTAGGGATCAAAATAAAATGAGGCCATACATAAGGGTATTATGGCTATGTCATGGGATTCCAGAATGGGTTGATGTACTCAGATAACCAAAAAGAAACCCTCTTTTTGAAAATATTCTAAATGCACCTTGTTTAAATAATTAATGGTCTGAACCACCCATTCTGGCCACTTCAAATTATGCCCTCTTCTGCTTGTTTTACTGTTCAAACAGAAATTGTGAGTTATCAAAGCAGAAACCTATGGTTCTTAAGTTCTATGCAGTGTGTGAAATATAGCATCCAGAACAATTAGTTGTACCCAGTCTTAGGATGATCTTTGCAAAAGAGATAGCAAAACCAATGTAATGATAATGACAAAGATTAATTGTACTTAATAGTCAGAAATAATGGTAAGTTATACTAGAGTCCAGTGATAGACACACACACACACACACAGAGAGAGAGAGAGAGAGAGAGAGAGAGAGAGAGAGAGAGAGAGAGTTATAATATTATTGTCACTTTAAATGTACACTAATTGCCATACATTAAATGAAATTTTATTAATGCAGCTCTCATAGGGTCACCACCTTCAATATACACTAGATTAGGGGTGTCAAACTCAATTTCATTGAGGGCTACATCACAGTTATGTTTGATCTCAGGGAGGCATGGTGGGTGGTGGCCAGGGTGGGTGTGGCCAGCTTGTGTCGGGGCGCCTTTGGCAGCCTGAGCATTCTGCCAGGGAAACAGGCTCCCAAGCTGTGCTTTCAGCTGTGATGGCTTCCTGCAATCCTCTTCCAGCGAAAACGGGCTCCCAAGCTCCAGTTTTGGCTTCAGCGGCTTCCTCCAATCCTCTGCCAGCAAAAATGGACTCCTAAGCTCCGTTTTTGGCTGCAACGGCATCTTGCAACCCTCTGCCAGTGAAAACAGAGCTTGGGAAGTCAGCCTGAGGCCCTCCCAAGCTGTTTTTGCTGGCAGAGGCACCACAGACCAGTCCTTTGCTGTTTCTAGGGATGCCCCGCAGGCCAGATCTAGGCACCCCACAGGCCGGATTCAGCCCCGGGGCCTTGAGTTTGACACCCCTGCACTAGATTAACATGAGTAAATAAACAAACAAACATATACCCACATATCTTATATGACACAGAGAAACAACATAGTCTGGTTTGGATGTATATATGTACATGGAGAGAAAAACGAATCTTATAAGTTTACCAAATGGATGGCATAGGGAACAAAGCTGTTACAGAAATTCTTCGAAACCTCCTCCCAGAGAAGAGCAACAGAAACAGACTGAAGTGGGTGTGTGGGCTTAATGCTTTGAGCTTTAATAGCGCTTATAAGCAGTATCCTGAATAATGAAAAGCAAGCTTCCTATAATCAGACACACAGACACAATTCCTTTTGCCATCTATAAGTCAAAAGCAAAAAAAAAAAGACATTGTCTCTGACTGAGATTCCTAATACAGCTGAAATCAGCTAACATCAAGGCAATCGATACCTTTGGCCAATGCAGCAGGTTTGTATTTGATATTCATTGTCAATGAAATACAGTAGCTATAGAAGCATACATGGTACTGGCACTGGCACTGGTGCTGGCACAGGAAAGAGGTTCTGACATTCAGTTTTCATTGACATGATCTGAAATATCAACCCAAATAAAACAAAATAATCACATTCTGCCAATATGAGCTTGAGAGACAAAACTGAGTATTTCTGCTAAAATGGGCCTTTCTTTTTAAACCAGGAAGATCTTCAAAACTGTAATTCTTCTACAGTGTCTCTAGTTGATCTAGATACATATTGCTATGTACAAAAATGCCAAAATATGAGGAAAAGCAAAGTCCAATCCTTAATCAATGCAAAAATTTGAAGGAAAATATAACAAACAGATCGCAGTTCAGTTTATACTTTAATATACAGTGGTAGAAGTTAATCCCTTGTCTGGTTGATTATTTCTAGACTTGAACTTTTCATCCAGTTCTTGTTTCTAATAGTTTGTTGAGTACTTTTTCAAAAGGCAATTGGATTTTCTGTGTTTTTTCTGTGAAGACATTTTGCCAGGGGTGAAATCCAGCAGGTTCTAACAGTTTCTGGAGAACCGGTAGCGGAAATTTTGAGTAGTTCTGAGAACTGGCAAATACCACCTCTGGCTGGCCCCAGAATGGGGTGGGGATGGAGATTTTGCAATATCCTTCCCCAGGACGGGAGGAAATAGAGATTTTGTAGTATCCTTCCCCTGGAGTGGGGTGGGAATGCAGATTTTGCAATATTGTTCCCCTGCCACGCCCACCAAGCCACGCCCACAGAACCGGTAGGGAAAAATTTTGGATTTCATGGCTGCATTTTGCTTGTCATCCAAGAAGCATCTTCAGTTCTGAACTAATAACATTATTACTGTTATTATGATTTGCCGTACAGTCAGCCAGATATTCAGACTGGATTTGACATTTTTATCCACCTATCAAGGCCTTCCCAAAAACTTTAGGTGTAATTACTAAATTCATATTTCTCTGAACAGTCAAGACTATTTTGAATTTTATTTCTGTCTTCTGGGTTATTAACTCTCCCACCCAGTTTTACATTATATTTTTTGTAATTGTGATACTTTGTCAGGAGTTTTCATAAAGTAAAAGATAATCTCAAAAATATGGATCCCTCCTATTAATTTTATGTAAGCAATAAACACATCTCTATTATTTTACTTTTTTTCTCCACAATTAATATGTGGCAGCTTCTAATATAACACTGATCAGACAATTATCCACCTTTGTCAATAGTATCTATGTTCTCTATACAAATATTATAGACAGAGTTATTTCCAAAGCCTACATGATAATGTAAGAAATAAAATCTGGAACTTGTATATGTAAGTCATGCATTCCAAATAGATACTGGGCCTGTGCAAGATAAATTTGAAGCAGCTCAACAGAGAGATTTGTACTGCAAAGATGATCTGATTCTCTTGATCAAAACAAACAGACATGATATGCTTCAACAAAGCATTTTATTGCTTGGCAAAGTCTTCTACTTGTTACTTAAAAAGGCAGGATACCCAACTTCTGTGTGTATTCTGCAGAGAAGCCACTCCTAGCTTTAACAAGCGCTGTTGAATAAAGCCTGAGTCTTTAGAGATTTGTATTTATAGGGGAAACCCAGTAGTGACCAGTGATTTTAAGATGGCGTAAATTTTTATGGACTTGAATCAATTTATGGTCTATGACATTTTAACTGAAAATTAAATGTGTACCTAAAAGTATCTACGTAACACTTATGAATAGGGCATATTTTTCAAAGTTTGCTGAATTATTAGACTGTTATTAAGATTGTGCTTATACTACTTTCTGCTCTTTACTTCCTACAGGATCATAAATATATGTCTACCTATAGAGGATAACATTTTAGAATGTGGAGTCCAGTAAATCCAGGTCATGGCTGTCCCAAAGGTGCTTTTTCAAGAGGCAACTGGGCTTCCTTGTTTTTCTTTGAAGGAGTTTCGCTTCTCATCCAAGAAGTTTCTTCAGCTTTTGCATGAGAAGCGAAATGTCTTTAAAGAAAAACAAGAAAGTCCAGTTGCTTCTTGAAAAAGCACCTTTGGGTGGAGTAAGTACTGTTTAAGGTATTGATCACTTCTCAATCATGAAAACTATTCAGCAGATTCTGAGTCAGCCATTCCCCTTTTCCCAGCCCAACTTCTGACTTTGCAGTTATGGGGATAAAAAGAAGGGAAATCCCCATGTAATCCACTATGATCTATTGGGGAAAATACATTATATACGTTTATTAAATAAATAAAATAGTCCTTAAATAGATTTTGAACATGAAATAATTCAAAATCAAACCATATTAAGTGTGCTGATCATTGAAATATATTGCTATCCTTTATCACAAATATTAGTATGCCACTCTCTGGAATATCAATAGATGTTTGATTATGTTCCACTAATATATTAATCTTCCATCCAAAATAATTATCCACGTTTTGAATTTCTACCCAAATGCATATGAAAAATGTATAAACTGAGATAGTTTAAATGTTTTCTTTGTTAAATACATTCTTAAAATTTCGTAATTACTAATTATCTCCAGTATCTTTGAAAATAGAAGTTATTTTACCTGTTTACAGGTAATGTCAATAAGGAAGACTGCTCTCTCTTCTTATAGATCATACTCCAGCAAGACTGAGTAAGCCGTTAGGTTGATGCAAATCTAAGGGAGAATTTTCTTTGCATCAAAAGCAGTTGCATAAAAAGTGAAATCTATTGTTTTGTATTAATTTTTCTTGGGCTAGCTTGCGCGTTCTTTAAGATGAGGTCACAGTTTCTCTGGGGAGACTTTGACTTCATGGTACATGGAATTGCTTATTAGTTTTCTCTACTTTAAAAAATATGCAGATACAATATTTATAACTACATTAGAAAAACAACCTTTTAACCTCTGTATTTATACTTTCACAAGAATATGATTACCATGGGAATATAGAATTCTGTTTACTAAAAGCAAGACAGGATCAAATTATGGTAGTAAAAATTCATAAAGAAGTGTTATTCTTCCCCACGCTATCTTTGTATTGGGACAGGGAATATATTAAAACATGGGCAATGATTTCAAATTTGTTGCATGGATGATATGTGTAATATTTTTGATGGTCATTTTGGTTATGGGTAACAGAAAAAATACTCATAGTTGTGCAACTGTTTTCAGAATGAAAACAATATTTTGCCTTTAAGCATCATCCAATAGCCATACCCAAAAAAGTTTGAGAGGGTTAGAATAACAAAATGTGGAATTTTGTTCCTACAAAAATTAAAGTATTTTTATAAATTTAATCTTAAATACCTGAGTACAGTAGTTCCATATATATTTAATAGTTTAAATAGTTTATATTTAATAGTTATACAGTTCTCTTACGATTTTGAAAGAGCTTGGAAAAAAGTGTTAAAGTAGCAACAACCTTTGTAACAGATTCTACATTCAAAGAAATAGTTTGAGTATTTGACTGTCTGCTTGCAAGTGTGGTTTAGAGAAGCTTCTTATCCTTCTTATACTGGAAAAAAATCTGGAAATCTGTCAAGCTGCAATACTTGAAGCTCAAATAAGAGCAGCGAAAACAATGCTACAGAAAAATTTTTGGACATCAAGCAGCTCAAAATGGCAGAAAATGGAAGGTTAGGTGCTTTCTCGAGACTTAGTTTTAAATGCTTTACACCATCTCCAAATTTTTATGCTACTAAAATTCTCATTGTTGTGACCTTTAATTGACGTGTTGTTAAACAAAATAAGCTAACTTACAGAATGTATCCAAAATCCAAGACCCCATGATTGCTGAAGGAATAATACTTGGAAAATTGTGACTGTTCCCAGCCTGTCTCGCAATCCCTGGCTCCCTCCCACTCCCAGCAGCAGCCACTTATAAGCTTGCTGAAAAGGGAAGGGATTTTTGATGCCCCCTGTCAGTTTCCTTATGGTGATAAGGAAACACAATGGGGATGCAGGCAGAAAATCAGAAGTTACCTCTGTTTCCATTGCTTTTTTCCCTCACTGTGGTCATTCTGTTAACGACAAAATATCTCTGAAACTCTGATCCCATGGAGAATGGATTGTCTAGTAGATATTTACAATAAGTAATAAATATGTTGTACCAGACCCCTTTTTCAGACTAATATGGAATTTATTATATGAGGAAGAAGAAAACAACACTACTAAAGATTAAACAGGGCTAAATCAATAGTGCTGCACTTCCCAGTTTCTATATCTGCTGCAAAAAAAATCCTGCCAAATGTCATTGTGCCAGCCATCTACAACTCTGATTTTGTGTTGCTGACCAGGCACAACTTCCTCTGCAAACACAGTCTTCTTGCTGACTACACATAGCTTTCTCTGCAGATACTGTAATTTTGATCTTTGAGCAGCTAAACAGTTGTGAACTGTAACCTGACAAACTGAAACTGGTATTTGAGTCATTTATGCAGGACTTTATGGGAGTCAAATAGACAGCCTAAAGAGTCATTTTCAAGCATGAATTTTGTTAATGACAGAAAACGGGCTGGAAAGTTACCCAGTTCACATATAGATAACCAAATACGGTGTATGGGATCAATGAAAGAAACAAACAAGAGAAGTAATAAAGAGCCCAGATCGAAACAATAATAGCAAATCCTTATCTCAGCTGAGACACAGCAACAAAAAAGGACAGGAGCAGGATAGAGGATTTCAAAACAATCCTCTTACCTACAAATGGCAAAGAATAATAAAAACTCAGGAAACAGCATAATAAAAACTAAAATAATTTATTTATTTATTAAACAGGCAGGCAACAGACAGACAGACAGACACACACACATCTCTACCCATGTCACAAAACACAACTCATAAGGCAGATTTCATGCTTCCCATGTTTTCATTTGGACTTGGAAAGAATTACCTGCCCAATGTAGAAGAAAGTATTTTATTGGCACTGAAGGACCCAACCATTTCACACATGCATATGAAAATGAAAATTTCTGAGCAGCTTTCAGGTAATTCCAAATTGAGCCTTCAAGGATGTTTATATGCAACCTCTTACAAAAATGGGGGTGGGGGACCCTCTACAGTTACCAAATGTAGAGAAGTTGGAGAAAGTCAAGGTCCTACCCTAGAACTTGGAATCTGTGTGGGCCTAGACAAAGAGGAACCACTCTGACTCAATTCTGCCATGACCAAGTTTTTGACCTTGTCTGCTCTTGGACAAGGAGGTGCAGCTGTCCCGCCACTTGTGTACTTTCCTAGATTGGAAAGTTCTTGCAACAGTTATTCATGCTCTAGTCACCTCTTGACTCAATCATTGCAATGCAATCTATCTATAACTGTCCTTGAAAACTACTCAGAAATTTCAACTAGTTCAACTGAGGAGGCAGTTATGGCATGCCTCAAAATCCCATGTAACATCTCTGCTCAACAAACTGCACCAGTTTCTACTTTTGCTTTCAGGTCTGATTCAACATGCTGGGTATAAAGCCTTACATAACTTAGGGTCGGGTTACTTGAAGGATCAACTATTTCTTGCCTATTTGAACTGGCAGGGTTGTGATAATCTAACTTCCCTTGGTTAAACAATAACATAGATAGACACAAGAACAGTTTTTCCCCAAACACCATCACTCTGCTAAACAAATAATTCCCTCAACACTGTCAAACTATTTACTAAGTCTGCATTACTATTAATCTTCTC
>JANHZT010000147.1:23698-37317 GCA_032468215.1 Stegonotus admiraltiensis
TGGGTGGGTGGATGGATGGATGGATGGATGGATAGATAGATAGATAGATAGACAGATAGATAGATAGATAGATAAATAAATAAATACAGAGAGACAGGCAAAACATAACCCAAAAGGCCTCCCTCCACCATAGTCCAAAGCCTGGGAGAAGCATCAAAAATCTTTAAAACCTTGCAAATTTCTATCAGGAAACCACACAGATTTCAGAGAAGACCTGATTCCAGAGGATAGGTATCATGAAGAAAAGACATATTTCCTGGGCCTTGAAAATTGACGCTGTCTAGCCATAAAGCTCTGAAGCTTGTACCAGCCAGGAAGATATCCCAAGAGATAGGCAGTGCCATAAATAACCAGTTCCCATACCATGTTGGGATTATAGGTCATAACCAGCACCCTGAATCACTACTGGAAACATTTTATAGCATTTTATGATAAAAGAGGCTGTAGTCTTGATGTAGTAAAACTGCCAGTGTTAAGGAATTATAGCCCAAGCAGAAACAGAGGTAATATAATCCTAGAGATCATGTAATTATGAGTTATATATAATATATTCATAAAAAACATAAATTAGGAGGGTTAGAAGACTAAAAGGAATAGAAAGAATTGCTTTTCCATATTTGGAAACAGGTAGAATGAATAGGAGAGCACCATATCTCAAATTTTCATAATTTTATTTAGGGAGTTTGTGTGATTCTTATATTGTATCTTCAAATTTAAATTATATAAAAAAAAGTTTAACTTTTCAAAATCTCAAAATTGTAAGATACTAACATGGGATCTTTTAGTCATAATGTTTAAAATATATTTTTCATTACAATATTTCATTCCTGCCATTTTAAAAATAAGAGTGTTGCCAATTTAATGAAGTTAAATTTTGTCTGAAACTTCAATAAGGTGATCCTGCTGAGCAAGAAATGGCAATCAATTGGCAGCGTGATGCAATTTTATATCCTTTCCTACATAGAAAGTAATGTAGCTTGCCAGCTGTCTTGGAAAAGTCTAAACATACAAAAGTGAATTTTTTTTCCCAAAAGTTAATGAGAAATGGACCAAATACTTTAAGAAAATCTTAAAAACAAAATATTTATCTTCAACCCCAGTAAATGAAACGTACGGATACGTGGTGCATTATATTTAAGGAATTAATATACTTCCACAGAAACATGCCTTACTAGGGAAGAAAATCTTCTTGAAAGTATTAGAGGAAATATTAGAGGAAGAAGAAATTACTTCACTGCAAGTGTGTACTACAGGCCACCCAATCAACCAAAGGAAATAGATGAACTCTTTGCTAATCAGTTAGCTGAGATGTGCAGAAAAAATACCACTGTAGTAATGGGGGACATTAACTACCATGACATCAACTGGGAAACAAACTCTGTGGGAAGCAAAAGATTAACAGGTTTCTGACGTGCCTAGCTGACTACACAAAAGGTACACAAAGGAAGAACAAGAGAAACAGCTATATTGGACTTAACTCTTACTTATAAGAACAAAATGGTTGAAGGAGTAGAAGTTATTGGGATTTGAGATAAAGCAACCATGTCATACCTGAATTCAATATAATGTAACCACAGATAAGTGAACCAAGTCAGACTAGTGTTTTAGACTTTAAGATAGGGGTGTCAAACTCACGTCATCATGGTGGCATCAGGTGATGTATCAGGACTTCCCTCCCCTTCACTAAACTGGGCAGGACAGAACCAGCACATGATGCATCCAGCTCACAGGCCACGAGTTTTACACCCCTGCTTTAAGAGAACTGACTTCAATAAACTAAGAGAGAGACTAGGAAGGATTCAAAGGATGGAAATCCTAAAAAGAAAACCAGTACAAAATGTTTGGGGAACCCTGTGCGTGGGAACTACAAGAAGAATGGAAAAAAAATTGATGTGGTATCAATCTACTAAAAGGGGGAAAAATGGATCCAAGAAATTATAGGCCAATCAACTTGATATCAAAACCTGGAAATATACTGGAAAAGATAATCAAACAGAGAATTTGTGAGCACTTAGAAATGAACAAGTTGATTACTAAAAGCCAGCATGGGTTTGTTGAAAACAGATCATGCCAGACAATCTTTTTTTTTAAATAATGACTAAATTAATGGACTAGAGAAATACTGCGAACATAATATACTTAGATTTCAGTAAAGCATTTGACGAAGTAGACTACATCCTACTTCTTGTTAAGATAAAAAAATGAGGAATAGATAACACCACCACCAGATGGGTTCACAAACTACACCCAAAGTGCAATCCTTAGTGGAACTACATTTACATGGAGGAAAACATTCAATAGGGTACCTCCAAGTTCCATCTTGGGCCCAGTACTATTCAATATCTTCATAAATGGCCTGGGTGATGGGGTAGAAGGGGAATTCATCAAATTTGCAGATGGCACCAAGCTGGGGGGAATTGCTCACTTTGAAAGATAGACTCAAGATTCAGAAGGATATTGCCAGTCTTAAGCACTGGGCCCTATCCCACAAGATGCAGTTCAGTGGTGAGAAAACTAAGGCCCTGCACTTAGGCAGGAAAATTCAAAGGCATGGGTACAAAATAGGTGGTACCTTGGCTAAATAGTAGTAACTGTATGAAGTATCTTGAAGTCCTAGTCACCACCACTTAAATTTGAGCCAGCAATGTGCTGCAGCTGCCCAAAAAGTCAATGCAGTCCTTGGTTCATCAACACTTCTCAAGTTCATGAGAAGTGATCATACTACTTAATACTGAAACTAGTAAGACTTGGAATGCTGTGTACAGTTCTGGGCAGCACAATACAAAAAAAAATAGTGAGATGTGTGCAGAGAAGAGCAACCAATATGATAAAGGATCTTGAGGCTAAATCATATGATGATGGTTGTATGAGCTAGATATGTCTAGTAATCAAAAAGAAAGATTAGGGGGAACATGATAATTGTGTTCCAGGACTTGAAGAGCTGTCACAGAGAAGAGAGGATTGACTTATTCTCCAAAGCACCAGAGGGCAGGACAAGAAGTAATGAGTGGAAGCTTGTTAAAGAGAGATCCAATCTAAAAGCAGAAATTTTCTGACAGTGAGAACAATTAATTAATGGAATAGCTCACTTCTCAGAACTGTGAGTGGTCCATCACAGGAGGTTGTCAAAAATAAATTGGGCAACCTTTTGACTGGGATGGCATAAGGTCTCCTGCCTTCAGCAAAGGGTTGGATTAGAAGACCTTTAAGGTCCCTTCCAGCCCTATGATTCTATGTTCTATATTCTAACTGCAACATGAACAGAAGGCCATGTAGGAAATTATTAATTGACTGACCTGATCCCAAGCGACTTCACAAAAGGACACAATGTGGAAAACAAAACATCAAATGTTGTTAAGATATCTAAACAAAGTTCACAATCCCTCAAAAGAAGATTGCTAAAAGGCAGAAATGTGGAATTTTTACTTGACACGAACTGTATTTTTCTTTAAAAGACAGCATGCTTCATATTGAAAAAATGAAGTTCATTGGGGTTCATTGCAACAGATCTGCGTGCCATTCCAAATGATCAGCAGATGTCCATTTTTACCGTGAACAACAATAATGCATTTGTTACAGATTATGGCTGTGGCCCAGTTTTCACATCCAGGTGCCACTAGATATGCTGGACTACAATTCTTATCACTCCCCAGCAGTATAGCCAGAGGATACACTAGAATCAGAATCAAACATGTCTAGAGGGAGTCAGGCGGGAAAAGTTGCAGCCATTCTCAATATCTCTGATCTAAATTAAATCCCACTGATTCTTCTGTTTCCAGTCACTTTTGCTTTGTGCCACTTCTTGTCTTTTGTTTTCTTTTGATGGCCTAAGAACAGAAAAATTATATTGTCAGCTGCAAGTAAAGGAACCAACAATCCGTTGCAAAGCAGTTGCACCTTTTCTTTGAAGTACATTTTGCAAAATCCAATGCTCCCTCTCCAAACCATTACAACAGTGTTTTCCTATTTAGTGGCAGGATAGGCTTCTCACCACTCCTCCATTCACAGGTGAATGAAATGTTGGTGTTGATCCTACTGGTGACATGTTGGTGTTGATCCTACTGACTTGATGGGTTTTGCTATGGGAATAACAGATCTCTAGACCATGTTCCAAATGTCAGTGGGTGAATGCTTGGTTTGGAAAAAATATATAGTAAAAACTAAAGTTTGAATATTTTTTTTAAAAAAAATAATCTATAGTGTTCCAAGTCTTCCAACCTCATTTTTATCCTGCCATATGTTCAAGACCTCAGTTAATTATTGTTTTTCCTACAAGGAAACTGATGCTGGGTGGAAAGGAAAGGACAGCAGGGAATCCATGAATTGCTATCCTGAAACTGTCCTGCAATAAAACTGCCAGGATAGCAACAACTCACAGTCTTATTGTGGAGGCATACTAAGCATAGCCATGGGGCTTGTACAATTTATGTTAACATAATTTCCTACAGAAATTAGCAGATAACATGTTATAGAAACTGCCTAGATGAGTCCTATGTGGATGCACTTTTTAGCTAATGAACTTGCACTACTGTTCAAACTTTTTTCATCCCTGGAGAGCAATTTATATTTGTATGCTGAGATAAGAGTTAGTACTAAAATTCATTTTCAACATTTGACTTATGGGCTTTTTTGGTACATTCATTCCATTTAACATTTTCAAATGTAGCTTAATAACTAACATTTTAGCATTTACACAGTCTGGTGCCTCTGCAACTCAGTATGGCATGTTGCTGTCCTTGATAATTTTGCAAAACTATAGTGACAATTTCTGTTAGATATAGAATTTTAGAAACATATTATGTAAGTTTGTACATGTGCTTCGTAACTTAACATGAATGGGTTTTCTCTGTACAGCCAGCTCAACAATAATGACCTAAAATGATTGTAAAATATATGGATCTTTTCTCCGTCCTGAATTTATATGGTTATATCCAAACATGAACTCCTTAATTTGCTCTAGTTCTGCTTCTACTTATCATCATTTCATAATATGAAGTGAAAAACAATATCATGTTATGTTAAATGCTCACAGACAATACTGAATTTTAGGAAGTAGCATTTAACTTGCAGTAAAATCATTTCCTTTTCTTATCACTGAGACAGGGTATTTCTCAGCTCTATTTGGAGACCTCAAGAGATTGAAAAAATGGAAATGAGCATAGGATGAAAATACAAATAAATTCAGGTTAAATACAGTATCTGTGAATGATTCTTAAGCATCAGATACCTTCAAAAAGAGCAACATACAATCAGGAAAGTTTAGGAAGAAAACAAAAGAATACCCGTTGTTTTCTCAATTGTTATGGAAAATGTATTTTTCTGGCTCTTATTTTTCTCTTAAGAGAGGGTATGGATGTTACTTAGAATATTTTCACCCAATCTTATAAAAATATTTTCAGGAATAAGGGTTGAATTGTCATGGAAGCTTCATTAAAGACTATCACTGTCTCAGCCAGACTGGGTCCTCAGCAATGGAAGAAAACAACAGTCAGTTCAGAAGTTGTAGCTGAGTAGAGGGCAAACAAAAGGACTGAGTTGGGGGAGAGATAGGTTAGTAGAGATAGGTTAGTGGAGAAGTGGGCTGCCCTGCTTCAGGTTTCAGACACACACACACACACAAACACACACACAGTTTCTTGGAAGATTATCTGTTTTACTTCAAGGCTGAAGAGTTAACAATGAATTAAAGGAATGTAAATGAAGCAAAGTCTTGTCTGTAAAATCTGCTTTGAAATTGAAGCTGCAGAAGAATCAGCTAGAGTCAGTCCAAGTTTTAGCGGTCTGAACCAAGATGGTCATGGAATCTAAAGGTCAGGGATTTGTGATTAGAATCCACACACAAGCTTCAAGTTCCAACATTTATGAAGATTCTCACTCATCCAGGTCATTGCAGTCCCAAAGGTACTGTCAGACCTGCCTCAGCTTTAAGACTCCTAAGTAAAATGATCCTCAGCTCCATTTGTTGCAAAAGGCATATCTTTATTAGAAGTCAAGTGAATTGCCATGAAGCAAAGCCAGAACTGAAATTCAAGTGCCAAATCCCCAAGTGTAACTTTCACCCTTTTGGACACTTCCCATTGCTGCCCCCACCCCCCAAATCATCCAATCAATTTTTAAGATTTTTTTTTGAAATGATCCCTCTGGGTGTAGACTGGATTGCAGCTGCATTCTTCTTGCAATGGAGAGACCTTGAAATGCAGCCTAGGAAAGACATGCTTACTTCTATTACTTTCAATTTCCCCTTCCCTTCCACCTCTAGAGTGTGATAGAGGTGGCAGTTCTGACAGCTGCTTTTTCCAAAAGGCAACTGGACTTTCTTGGGGGTTTTTTTTCTTTGAAAACATTTCACTTCTCATCCAAGAAGCTTCTTCAAAGTTTCTTGGATGAGAAGCAAAATGTTTTCAAGGGGGAAAGAAAAAACTAAGAAAGTCCAGTTGATTTTTTCGAAAAAGCATCTCTGAAACTTCAAGTCAGACATTGTTTTCAGTAGAGACCCTGCCTGAGAGCTGTTTCTTAAATAAGGCTGTGGCTAGCTGTCATTAATCAGAAAGTTTACTCCTTTGGTTGGCAAGGAACTTAATAAACTTTCATTATTCTGCTTACTTCTCTACTTGTCTGGAATGTGGACTGGGAGGCCTTATGTCCTCCTCCTCGGACTTTTCTAGTTGTGCAGGTGTTTCTATGTCTGATCAGCCTTATGTGATTCCTGGATTTGTCTTTCCCAAGGCTCACATTCTCCAAGCTCACTTGGAGCAACTTCTTCAGGGTTTGATTCAGACTCAGAATCTGACTACTGCGTCTGGGCCATGACAACAGCAGAGCAAGAAAAGTGTGAGGTTCATACATAACAGCAGCAGTCCTCATCTAAATGACCAGGACTACGATCACTAAGCAGTGTGGTTGTGAAATGTTCTGCCAAATTACTGTTTCACTAAGCGACAGAAATTCTGGTCACAATTAAGATTGTTAAGCAAGTAATACATGGACTATAAATATAACTTGATAGCACTTTTCTGAATCAGTTTTTCAGAATGAAAAGGCAAAAAAGTAATAACAGTACATGCCACGTCCACAAAATATTTTCTTCTAAAATGATAATCAAGAAATAATACTGCTAATAATTATTATTGGAGAAAAAGCAACCACTTCCAAACATTTTACAAAAACCATTTAACCATGAGGAATTTTTTTGACATAATTATTAAAAATATAGTTTGCCAACTTGAGCTTTCTATCAAAAAAAAAAAGCTAGCCTTTTATAATAGTTGATGCTTTCGGGTTCTTTGTTCTGCTTCACAGAATTTAGACTGTTAGAATTATCCTAGCTGTCTAAAAGAAAGAGATTTATAAAAAAATACTGTAAGGTTTTACATATTTTGTCAACCATGAAAATTATAGTATTTAGCTCCTTTGTTGTGGTAAAGCAGACTGAATTTGTTACCTAAAGCTGAGACTTCAGAATATCCACTTGACTCTGTAATAGGTTTCATTTGTTTTTATTGAATGATTTGGTAAAGAGATACTATATAATCCCGTGTCATTAATTCAAAGGAAGTTATTTAAAGATGATGAATTTACATAAATTTCAGTTACTAAACTGAATCAGAACTAAAGAACTGATAACGTAGTTCTAAATGCATATTGTTCTATATAAAAAGGAATTTGTGATGTCTGTAAAAAAAACATGTTAATGTATATTCTTCACCACTTTTAGCCATCACAGAAAAGAACTTTTCACTTTTAAGGATTTCACTTATTCTCTGCAATAACTTTAATCTTCTTTCCTTATTATATTCAAAAGTATCATTCATGCCTGCAAAAAGAGATATATCTTCAATAACGTCCATTAAGTCTGTTAACTTTCCATTTTAAGTATATATTTTAGGAATATTTTAACAGATGCTTGCTCTTAAATTTTCAATGTTTCATTTTTTTAAAAAAAAATATATGTTACTTTCTTACATGCAACACCCATACAATATACTGGACATCTCAAATGTAATTTGAAAGTCTATTCTTTTATTCTTTCTTCAACTTAACCAGTAGGACAATAGTGTGAATAATTTAGTAGAGCTGAAGTTACTGAGGCAGAGGGTAGGCCAATTTACCACAGATGGAGCTAAGAATCCTGTTAAGCAGAGCTGACAGTAAGTAGACTCCAGCATCATGACAGGAAACTTCAAAAGGCAACTAAGGTTCAATATCATGAATTTAAAACAGGAAACGTGGTATAGGAATCTGAGCACATTCTTCTGAGTCAACCTTGACTTTCATGAGTACAGGTAGTCCTCAACTTACAACCACCATTGAGCCCAAAATTTCTGTTGCTAAGCAAGACAGTTGTTAAGTGAGTTTTGCCTGATTTTACAACCTTTCTTGCCACAGTTGTTAAGTGAATCACTGCAGTGGTTAAATTAGCAACATGGCTGTTAAGTAAATCCGGCTTCCCCATTGACTTTGCTTGTCAGAAGGTCGCAAAAGGGGATCAAATAACCCCTAAGACCCTGCAACTGTCATACATATGAGTCAGTTGCCAAGCATCTGAATTTTGATCATGTGACCATAGGGAGGCTGCAACAGTCGTAAGTGTGAAAAATGGTCATAAGTCACTTTTTTCAGTGCTGTTGTAACTTTGAATGGTGACTAAATGAACCGAGGATTACCTGTATATCCATTTCAGGAGGTTTTGTTATTATCTTATTTCAGGCTGATCCATACAATCACATCAAATTCATTTCAGATCTGACTTTTCTGCTCCAGTTGGAAGTTCTAGCAGCAGGTCACTGAAAAGAAAAAGTTGATGTTTCTATTGTTGTAAAGCTGAAAATGGAGTGAAAGAAGTTAAATCTGCATTGAAACTGCATCTACATGGAGGGAGATATGCAGTGGGGTATCCCAGGGCTCTGTTTTAGGCCCAGACCTCTTCAACATATTCGTCAATTATTTGGATGAGGGGATAGATGGAGAACTCATCAAATTTGCAGACGACACCAAACTAGCAGGAATAGCTGCAGCACACCAAAAAAGCCAACACAGTTCTAGTCTGCATAAACAGAGGAATAAAATCAAGATCACGTATAGTGTTGATACAACTTTATAATGCCTTGGTATGGCCACACTACATCCAATTTTGGTCTCCGCGATGTAAAAAAGATGTTGAGACTCTAGAAAGAGTGCAGAGAAGAGCAACAAAATTGATAAAACATATAAAGAACAGTTGCTGGAACTGGATATGTTTAGTCTTATGAAAAGAAGAACTAGGGGTGACATAATAGCAGTGTTCTGATATCTCAGGGGTTGCCACAAAGAACAGGGAGTCAAGCTATTCTCCAAAGCACCTGAGGGTAGAACAAGAAACAATGGGTGGAAACTAATCAAGAAAAGAAGCAACTTAGAACTAAGGAGAAATTTCCTGACAGTTAGAAAAATTAATCAGTGGAAACACTTGCCTCCAGAAGTTGTAAATGCTCCAACACTGGAAGTTTTTAAGAAGAGATTAGATACCCATTTGTCTGAAGTAGTGTAGGGTTTCCTGCCTAAGCAGGGGGTTGGACTAGAAGACCTCCAAGATCCCTTCCAATTCTGTTGTTCTAACAAATCTATAATCTTAAGTGGAAAGGGGACAGACTTTGGACTTCTTGTTTATGTACCAGTCTGCTATGGAACTGATCAATATAGATAGTCTAGCCATGGAGACAATCTTTTGAGAAATTTCCAAATTATAAAAGGCTTAGCTGAACTTTATTAATATGCTGAAGTGTTTCATGCTTGGGATCAAGCATCTTAGTTGCAGAAGGACTGCAGGTGAGGTCCCTATCTGTAAATGGATGTCACTAGTGGACATGCATCAGGGAGAGAGATTATTTCAAATCAGCCAGCATTGTATGGATTTCTTGAATGATGGAACTGAGGAAAAGATTTGTATTACATCTGTGCCTGAAACATCAGTAAAGTTTGAGGTAAGGTCAACATAGAACCTAATATACTAATGCTAAAATACAATTGATAAAACCCAGTTATCATTATTGATACTGACTGTACCTCAAAGCCTTCTGACTAAAGAAACCAACAGCTAAAAATAGAAGAGTGCTAGGAAAATGGGGTCGGATGGGCTCTAATGTCAAAGAATATTGTTGCCTTTTTCCTGTAAAAAAATTACCATATAAGCTTTGCCTCACCCCTTTCTCACTGGGAGAACTTTGTATTCTGTCTCTTGCACAACTCAATTAACTTGACTTAAGCAAACTATATGGTTTCCACTCATAAAGTGGGTTGGACAATTTGTCCCTTCATATCATGGATCAGCCTTTGCAGGAGAAAAGAAAGATGTCTGTGACATTTAGCTTTCTTAAGTACCCAAATATCTTCTGAGTAAAATAATAATATATATTTTAGGATGGATGAATACATTTTGTATATATGCATCTAAGAAACAACTGCATTTTCAATCCTAACTGCATTTTTCAATCCTTTCCATTACAAACTAATGTAGATGTCTTTTTTTTAACAAAAGCTATTCAGAAATTTCCTTCCCTTTGAAATAATCTTGCAAAAAACCAATTTGCATTCAAAATGTACCTCTATTAGTTTCATGATTAGAAAGCTCCGTTTCAACAAATCAGCTATGTGAATGCTCATTTGTGATCTTAAAAAGAACATGTTATAAAATCATAAATGGAAATAATATACTTTTTCTCTCCTGTGGGAAACAAACTACCTTATAACAGCTCCTTAAATTGTGACATCTTATATTTTGGGGTTTTTTCCTCCTAGACGTTTTTAAACAAACCATTAAAACAAAGCATTCTAGCAAAGCATTAGACATGTCAATGAACACAGTCAAAGTTATATATTCATAAATCTGTTCATAGAATGTGAGATGAGCTCTGATAGGAAAACTAGTTCTTTTACTATTGATAATATCATAGGAGGACAGTCATGTTGGTCTATGGTGGCAAAAAAACCCCAGGAATCTAGGAGAACTTTTTCAGAATATCTTATTTCATTAAAAGGCATGCTATTCATCTTTTCAATATAGATTCCTAGAAATATTGTATATTGAATAGAAAATATACTATCACTGAATTTTCTTTCTAAAAAGAAAAAGAATATTCAGTGCAATTATATTTGTTATGTGCTTAACACTGTAGCCCAGAACTGAGAAGGCAAAGAATGAAATCTACCTCATCTTGAAACTCACTTGAAAATTTTAGAAGAGTCGTTCTTCCTCTTCCTAAATTACTTCAGAGTATTGTTCTTTGTCATAAAAAGGAGGAAGAAGTGAAACACTGATTGGATTTTGAACATTCAGGGTGAAAAGTGTGGTACAAACACAGTAAGTCAGTAAATAAATAAAGTTCTACTGCAAGTAAAGAGGAGATAGACAGCTATATTATAAGTGATCAATGTGGATGAGATGACAGGGTATATATTTCTTCATTTCTGACCAGCAAAGTTGACTCCTTGTCAACACATTTTTGATCTAAAGGAGATTCAAAGTCCAGCAACCCAAAAAAGTCATTTTTGCAATACAGTTTTTCAATGCTCTGCTACCACAAGAGAGATTATTTCTACAAGATGCTTTGATAATGTTTAAGATTCTATTAATGAAGAAATTAAACCAAGTTTATCCCATTAGGATAGTGTGCCCACATAAGCAGTTATTTCTGTTATATGCAAGACAACATTTAAGATGAAAAACTGCTGAATGCATTTTCAGTGTTTTTTTCTAAATAGCTAAGAAGGAGGAGACATGATGGCTCAGCGGCTAAGACGCTGAGCACTTTGATCGAAAGGTTGGCAGTTCAGCGGTTCGAATCCCTAGTGCCGCATAACACAGTGAGCTCCCGTTACTTGTTCCAGCTTCTGCCAACCTAGCAGTTCGAAAGCATGTAAAAAATGCAAGTAGAAAAAAAGGGACCACCTTTGGTGGGAAGATAACAGTGTTCCATGCACCTTTGGCATTTAGTCATGCTGGCCACATGACCATGGAGATGTCTTCGGACAGCACTGGCTCTTCAGTTTTGAAACGGAGATGAGCACTGCCCCCTAGAGTCGGGAACGACTAGCACATATGTTCGAGGGGAACCTTTACCATTTTATTACCATACAAGCCCTACTCCTTTTGTATGTGCATTGTGACATCACACACATGTAAGAGCAGAACTTGTGATACAATGCAACAATGCTGCGTTCATCATTCTAATAAAATATTTGATCCTGCAGATTTTTTTGCCTTAGTTCTTTGTAAACTATATTGAAATATGCCATAAGCACAATGCTTACTGACTTTTCTGTGACTAAATATAAGAACACATTAAGTAAAAGGTAGGAACTGCTTCTATAATGCAATAAATCAGA
This sequence comes from Stegonotus admiraltiensis, assembly GCA_032468215.1. Lineage (NCBI taxonomy): Eukaryota > Metazoa > Chordata > Lepidosauria > Squamata > Colubridae > Stegonotus > Stegonotus admiraltiensis. Next base: position 36,059 of record JANHZT010000147.1, read on the forward strand.
ATCATTTAAATTTTCACACAAAAATAGTATTTGAGAAAGGGGAACCACTATAACAATATTCTAAGCCATAAAAATATTTTTTCTCTAAGTAATAGGGTAACTCTTTTATGAAGAGAAGCAACAACTTTTGTAACAGTTAAACTTAGAAAAAATAAGTGAGACATGATAGTTATATACAAATATATATATTGGATAGTGAACATAAAAGGGCCTTCCACTATTTTTGCAAGCTACTAAGACCCTATGTGTCACCAAATAATACTAAAAGATAGAGATTCAGGCACATAAGAGGAACAATTTTTTAATTATATAAAAATGTGAGCTTATTATCAAGTAATATACTGGGGTCTTGTACAGAATTGCTGAACACTATCAGTTATTAAAAGAAATAATGCACTCTGAATATTAAAATATAACCAATCAATTCAATTTGTTAAATAGTATTTGAGGCTAATTGCTTACAGGCAACCAAAATACTTGGTATTCAATAATTAAATCAAGTGGTTTACAGGCTAACATAAACATCTCAAGCTGTTAACAACCATAGGGAATTTAAAACATTCAATGAGAGAAAGGCAATGAATATGAAGGGAGTAAGAAGCAATAGTCTGAGTTCAATATAAGAGAAAATATAAAAAGTAAAATATTCATTATGTGTTTGTGTGTGCTCCTTTAATTTATACAGTTGCAGTGAATTTTTAAGAGGTTCAGGTCATTCTAATTTTGTTTAAGGCTGAACAAGTATAGGCTATCATCTGTCAGAAATGTCTCTCTGGATTCTCGATAGAACAAACAGGGAAGACTATGTACAAAAGAATTAATTAACCCAAGTTTGATATTAAAACTCAAAACAAGAACAAAGTAATATCAGAGCAATTTAGCTTCTTAGGACATTCCATTAAAGATCTCAAGGGAGCCATTCTGGATAAAGGAGCTTCAACAGTATGATTAAGCAAGTATTGCATGGATTCCCATCAAAATGCTTCAGGCTATCTCAGATGATCTCAACAAACTCAAAATGATTTTTCACACATTACAGTTTTAATTGATAAGGTACCTATAATTGTTTTCACCTCTATCTTTTATCTTATATCTGCTTAAACACCTTATTTTTGCCCATCTTATCCCTGTTTAAGTCCTGCACCAGGCTATGCTCCATGCATCTGATAAAGTAAATGGTAGTAATGTGGGGATAATACAGGGTTAGCTACATGAACACTGAAGGGCCCTCTTTATCTCCTGATCATAAGAAAGAAATA
>JANHZT010000147.1:40569-55824 GCA_032468215.1 Stegonotus admiraltiensis
AAGGATGGAAGGCTGAGTCAACCTTGAGCCTGGTGAGAATTGAACTCACAGTAATTGCAGGCAGCTGGAAGTTAAATTTTGGGCTCAATTGTGGTTGTAAGAAGAGCTACTTGTATAACTTAATGGAAGCAAAACTACAGCTTCACAGTTTTCAGTGATAGACCTGAACAATCACAAAGATGATCAGATAAAGTCATGTTTGTTTACAGAATTACTTCTTGATCTATTCCCAAGTGATATTTCTTTGCCATACCAAATCTCTAGAATGCTTTCCACTTTAAGATTCTAGAAGTACATAGCACCATCTCTTTTGTGCAGCTATTTAAGAGCAATTCTCTTCCCCTGATATAGGCCAAAGAGATGCTGCTTGAAGAACAATCAGGTAGCAGAGGGCATAGCTCTCAGCTGATAGCTCTCAGCTGATAATGCGCAACTGAAGCTCAGAAGGGGCTCTTATAGCATATCAGGATATAAAGGAGAGATGGGAAATCTGTACTTTCAGATTTGTAAGAATCTGTTATTGTAGCCTTACAATAAAATAGAATTGGCTTATGGTTTCTGTCTGGTATGCTTGAGAAATCTGGCTTTGTATATGTATCCTACATGATTTTTCTCCTTCCCTTCTCCTTTTAATTTCTATCAAGATTTTAAACTGTCATGTTTGTAGTCCCAAAAGTGCTTTCTTTCAAAAGGCAACTGGATTTTCTTGTCCTCACAAGAAAGTCCTCACAAGAAAGTCCAATTGCCTTTTGAAAGACAGCACCTTTGGGATAACCATGACCTGGATGACTGAGAATCTCCATAGACGTTTGTTATCTTTGTATTATATTTTTGTTCATCATCTAAATACAGACATCTACTAGAAACATTTTTATACAGATGAATATAGTAATCATTCCATTAAATAAATGAAAGGACAATATCTTTATAAGCAGACCGTTCCATTTTTAGTTTTCAATTCAAATGTTCAGAAATCATGTCATATAAACACCTCTGCCATTAACTCCTGTAATTCCATCTTTGATCAGATAGACAATATTGAGACAAACTTCTATTTATTTTTTAGATATATATTTTGCTTTTCTCCAGGAGTCTTAGGTGGCTAATGTGGGAGGGAATTACAGTATTGGCACAATTACACATTGGTTAAAGATGGACTTGAATCTAGGTCTCACCAGTACTAGTCCAACTTATATAGTGCACGATGTGCTCCAGTCTTGTACATGACAATATGGTAGAATAATCATATCATAGTAAGAAATTATACCACTCTGAGGAGTCCTTCATGCTCTCTGAGCTTGGGTTGTTTTTTTTTAACAGATGTTTCATTACCCAAACTAGATAACATCAATTGTCACCTGTCAAGCTTCCTGACTGGAGTAACTGAAAGCAAAGCCTATTCCATACTAGCATTCAGTTAGTTTTCAAGGACAAAACCAACTTAGAACTAAGGAGAAATTTCCTGGCAAGTGAGAACAATTAACCAGTGGAACAGCTTGCCTCCAGAAGTTGGGGGTATTCCATCACTAGAGATTTTTAAGAAGAGATTAGAAAGCCATTTGTCTGAAATGGTATAGAGTCTCATGCTTGAACAAGGGGTTTAACTCAGGGGTGGGTTCTACATTTTTTTATTACTGGTTCTGTGGGCGTGGCTTATTTTGTGGGCATGGCTTGATGATCATGTGACAATTCTTTAGGATTTAGCAGAGGTACTGATCTACCAGGCTTTTAACTGCTTGCAGAGCTGTACCAGACTACCCATTTTTGGAGGCACTGCTCTACCCATTTATTTTTGCAGGCACTGCTCTACCCATTTATTTTCTTTTAACACTGATCAACTGTAGGGAGGCCCTTTGAAGCCCCACAGCAAGGGTTTAAACAGTTTTTCCCCCTCTAGCCGATAGCTGGGACTCAGGAGGCAGCAATAGATTGTGGGTGGGGCCAAATAAAAGGTAAGAATACTGCAGAGGGGTAAGGGGGGCAGAACCGGTTCGGTGACATCATATCATCACCGCTACCGGCTCGGTGGAACCGGGCCGAACCGGGAGGAACCCACCACTGGTTGAACTAGAAGACTTCCAAGGTGCCTTTCAATTCTGTTATTCTGATAATGTTACTTAGTTTGGGTAATGAAATGACTGCATGAAGACAGCCAAGCTCAGAGAGCACCAAGGACCTCTTATTTCAACCTGAGCTACAAATATTGTCTTTTATTGATTATACTATTCTTTTCTGCTGAATAAATTAGAACATATTCAAAAAAAGGACAGTAAGGATTATACAGATTCTGGAGAAGGGACAATTAAAAGACAGTACAAATGTCTGTCTTTATTGTTTACTATAATGAATCATAAAGATGGAACAATTTTTTGCTTTGCTGAGCCATATAGAAGCATAAACTCAACAGGTTTAAATTATAGAATTTAAATTAAGAATTTATTAAAATTAATCAGGAATTTCTGATATAAAAAGATTCTTGTTTGGAATCTCTTAAGAAGGATGTTGTTACAATGGATATTTTGCATTGGAAATGGATGAAGTGAAGGATGTTTGATATTTCAAATTTGTAATTCTGTGGTTCTGAGTATAATTAGACAAATATAAGTGCACCTACTAAAGGGGATGCCTGCTGAACCTCTGCCTGTCTTTTCCAATCATCTTCTGCCGAAGGAGGTAATGCTGCCCTAACATTGCCTCAAATATGATTGCATTAATAAATCACTTTAGATGCAGAGATGCAGCAGAGTGACCTTCCTTCAAAAGAAGCTACCTATTAAACATCTGCTCCAGTGTTCCCTTCATCTATTCATGAGCTGGTTTCAGGAAAGGGCCTTGTATATAAATACAGAGATTGGATTTGGAGGATGTGATCCTTCTTATTCTGTAAGAATAAACATTCAAAAGAAAAGGTGGTTGAATTAATTCCCAATTCAAAAAACTATACAATAGAGCAGAGAATTTTTTATGCATTTTATGTTAGTGTGTATGAGAGAGAGAAAAATAAAGCATCCTTTGTAATGTTTCGCTGAAAATCTAGGCATTTCAAATGAAACTTGTGTGATTAAACATAAAGAGAATGTTTGTTAAACCTGTACAATTGTCTTAAACGTGTACTTGAAGAAGCTGTCAAATAATTAAAACATTGTGATATTTAGCCAAACATTCTCGAAGCCACCCATCTCTATTCATCCCAGCTGAGAAAAAAAGTAACTTTAATTACCAAGTAGAAAAATAGGGACCAATTTGGTGGGAAGGTAACAGCGTTCCATGCACCTTCAGCATTTAATCATGCTGGCCACATGACCACGGAGACTTCTTTGGACAGTGGTGGCTCTTCGGCTTAGAAACGGAGATGAGCACCATCCCTTTATCTTTAAACATACTGAGTTATGGATCTGGTTCATTTCAGCTAATTGTAGTTGAGTTAATCATAGTTTGGATATTGGATACAGTGTTAGCAGACTAATTTCACTTGTTGATAGTACACTCTTAACTGAGAGGAACCCAACTATTAGAAAGCTCTGCCAGATACCATTTGATGCAAATACATGAAGACACAGAAATGTTTATCTCTTCCCATCCTTCCTGGGACTGTCTTTTAAACTAAATAATTGATTGATTCAAAATAGTTATAATACCACTTATTTAAAATACATTCCATCCTAGAGAGAAGACATGACAAATGTCTGAGGAGGTGCCTGGTGATTCATTGGAACCTCAAAACATTGCTCAGCGTCCTCCATACCCTATGAGGACTTTTAAAATTAGGATTTTGTGACCTCAAAAGATGTTCCTGATTGCTTATGGGAAAAATTTACAACTCTTTCCACCAACTGGGGAGAAGGAGCGTGCCTAATTTATTAGGGTTAATAAATTAAGCCTAATTTATTATCCAAGATGCCCTAGCATTCTCATTTACTGAATATAAACAATCTAACCTTTTTTTAAAAAAATAAAAGCACAGGAGGCCAGAGAAGAAACAGGAAGAAGAATCTCTGGTTTTATTGTGAAATGACTCTAGAACGTTAATAACATCATTAGTTAACACTTCTGTCTGAATAGAGTTTGAGTAACATGCTAGTTAATATCAACTATTTTGCATAGTATTCTATTCTATAGCTTATGCCACTGAGATGTTAAAGTATTATATATTTCAGTTGTTCAATGTGCAATCAGGATTCATAGCAATCCCAGACATAATGTGAAGGTACCTATTGAATCTAAGTGAAAAGTAATTTATAATTTGTAAACATAGACATCCACCCTCCCTACTGTTCATGTCTTTAAACAAAAATTCATTCCATCATATTTTTGCATGTTCCATACTATAGAAGAGTGATACCCCTTTATTTTTGCCAAAATTCTCTTTTTGTGATTTGTTAAACTCTGATAAAGATTGCATATATATTATATTCATTCTCATGTAGTCCTCTTCCAAACTATATAAATGCATACCTTAACATATAACATTGCCATAGGACACTATATATATATATATATACACATACCAACTTTTTAATGTATAGACTTTTTATATATATTTTCTTGGCATGTTTCAAAATTCTGAAAAATATTAATTTTTTCTTTCATATTATCAGGAGATCGAAAATCAAAATTATTTAACTGATAAAAATTTTATTGAACCATGATATATGACTTTATTTTAACCAATTTCCCTAAACAAATAAATATTAGATTTATACATATTAAAAATGCCCAACTACCCCAAATTCTATAAATTTGTAAAAAATATTTACATTTCTATTCGCAAAAATGACTATGAAAATCCCATTAATCATAGTCTATTATACTATTGTATGAAATACCTGGCAGAGAAACAAAATGACACATAAATATCCAGTTGGATATTTTTTGTTCGCTCAGCTGTGAAATTTCATAAAGGTATTTAAAATATTTATTAGTGTTTCCATATCTAAAAGCATAATCATAAGCCTAGTGACATTTCATGGTCGGTTATGAAAGAACCCCTTAAATCTAAAAAAGTATGCATTATACATTAAAAACTATTCAGTGTAATATAGGAAGCAACTTGTGCATAAAAATGAGATCCTTTAATGGTTCAAATAGAACATTTAAGTTTATGTGAAAATATACAGATCATTCAATTGAAATTTCAAAATACTGCCGAAGTCTCAAAAGTTAAATCTTGAAACTCACAAATAATTATGCCATTGAATCCTTTTTTCAACCTCTACCAAGGTTTTCTAAAATAAAATAAAATAAAATGAGGATAAAGTTTGCAAAACAAAAAAAAATATTAAAAAATTAATAAAGAAAATATATTACTCCTAAAATGCTTGACAGTTTGTTCATGGCGATTATCATATAAAGAAAAGTGTGTCCAATTCATTTGTATTTTCTGTGGTGGGAAAAAAAATACAGATGTGGTAATCAGAGACATATTTTCAGATCAATTTGACATTTGAAATATCTTGATTTCTGCACACAAGGCAACTTCTTAAGAGTATTTATACCATTCCAAAATAACCACCAACCATCAGACATCCTTAAAATTAGCTTCTGATTCTTGAAAATCAAGAGCAGAAATTTTCTCAAAGATACTTGAGATAAAAGGGCAAAAGTGAATTTTGATATTTTTTTAACCAAAATTATTGACCACTATTAATTCTAACAATGCTAGCAACAGAAACCCTTATGTCAATTATCATGGCAAAATATTAAAATGCCTTATGTGTATATCTTCAAATAAGTTGCATTAAGAGAGTAAGAGTTGGTTCCAGCCTCTGCATCCATGCATCAAGTCTCTATGAAAAGATTTAAGCACCAAGCTAAATAATATACATGTATAAACTAAGCATTTTATAGAGATTTTGCTGGGGTTTTTTAAGTAATAGCCATTAAGCAGGCTTTAAGGCAGAGTTATCCTTTGATAGAAGTTTCCACATAGCATCCTTTTGATGCAGTTCTACCAACTGGTGTTCTGCTTCTAAATTGGAGACAAGATGTTAACTTGAACTAGCCAAGATGCCAAATTGGAGACAAGATATTAACTTGAACTAGCCACTGCTGAGCCTTTATAATCTTCAATTAACAAGATAGTTCTGCCAAATGAAAACAGTTGGAGGGAGCATACCTCAACATTTGTGGTTGGAAGATTCATATTCAATATTTTGAGCTGGTATCTCCTTAAAACCAACTGCTTCACTGAATACCACTTGACGCAATCCTAGCTATGAGATGGGGGAGAAACATGACAAAGATAAATCTTACATACATGGTGGCTTAAGAGAAAACACAGCCTTGATCACTACTGTGTTGAAGGACTTCTATTATCTATTATACTAACACAGATAGAGATCACCAGATTAGAAAACACTGCTCTAAAGTATCATAAACAGAGAACAAATCTTGAAAAAAATTAAGTCTTCAGAACTGTGGTTTTTACAGTTTTTCACATCTTTAGAAAGAAAGAAATAACAGTCAGATAAATCTAAAATATATGTAATAGAAATAATCACATTTTCATCCTTAAGATAAGAGCTTGTTAAATCTCCTCTTTGCAAAGTTTCATATATATATAGATAAACGATAATTATAAGATTGAGTTTCAGAATTTTTAATCATATTGGGTTACAAATCTAACAAGTATCATTCGGAATTATTTTCTGACTATATTATGGAATGACCACTGCATATATTATTTGTAATCAGTTTGTATATGCTCACATTGAAATCTTTTCATAAAATCAAATACATATTGTGAAGTTTTCGTTATTTTAAGCCACCCTTTTATCTAGCAATTGGCTTGTAGAGGTTCTAAATTATTTGTGTACTTACAAAGTTGTTTATTTTAGAATTCAAGAAACACATGAATTTGAATATGTAGTAGTTTCCAGAGCTACACATATTTAGGAATATTTTTCAGAAGAGAAAGATAGTAAACTAACTTTATAAAGTAAGACAGTTCTTAAAACAGAATGCAGTGGAACTGAGAATAAACCACATCCATTAACAGACGTTAAATATTCATAGCCTTATTGGACTTCACATATTTTCCAGTTTTGGTTCTTACTGGTATTCACATGATTTCTACTTTTTTATTCTGAAAGGAGATTTTATTTATATTTAATACTTTAATACTTGACCGCACAATGGTTTGCCAGTTAAGCAATTTTAGGTTAAAGCAAGAAATTGCTACTCTTACTGAAAATGTTCCCTACCATTGTTTCATTTCTGTACATTCTGCATGGAATGTTGATATGTTATGAGTATCTCATCTACTTGTAATTATCACTGAATCCCAATTGTCTTAGTGTTAGTTCATGGTGATTCTGATAATTCACTGAATAAGTACAGCCTCAATTTTGTAATTCAACAACTTTTTTGTTCTTCTTTTTAGCCTTTTTCATTATAATTATTTCCACCTTATTTTTTCTCAACAAATATTTATTAAACCAAATTCAAACAGACTTCCACCTTAACTTTTCCTTCATTTGCTAGTGCCCTGAATCTCTTAATTGCCTTTTCCACTATTTATTTCTTCAATGTCTCTTCCCCAAAAGGTGCATTATGATGGGTGCATCTACAAATTACAGCCTTTTATCATTGTTCAGGGATTCCAATGATGAAGTGGTAATCTAGCAATCACTCCACTTGAAAACAGTATCTACTCATGTCTTTTATTATTTTATATTAATGTACATGTGCAATCCTGATGGATTAGAATGCCATATTAACCACAGAAACAAACAAATAAATACTTTAGATGGACTCCCTTCAGAGAGTGTAATTATTCTAGTTAAACATTGGACTTAATGATTTATGAACTGTCTCTCTGCTGTGGATACCATCATTTTATAGCTATTATTCTATTCTGGACATCAAGGCAATCCTTGACTCAGTTATGTGGGAGAAAACCTCCACTGATTTTAACAGGACTTATTTCTATGTCAAGATGCAGAGGTACCTTGATATGGTACTTTTCCAGAGGCAAAATCACTGAATGGTAACTTTTTGAAAAATTGTTTGGAGCATTTATTTTAAGTAAAAAAAAAAGTTTACCAGTGGTGGAAGAAAGTCCCAGAAAAGGGGAAGAGAAGATGGAGAACAGACTAATTAAGAAAAGAGGCAGATTTGAAACAGCAAACATCTTAAAAGGCAGTATATTGTTTCTAGATTACTATCAAATCCTCTTATGAAGTTATGAGGCAGCTGCCTCATTATCTTCATTCTGCTTTTCTGTGTGTCTTTAATAATCTGTTTAGCTTTCTATTAGTTCTACTGAATCTTATTGTGATTCCCTCTGGCCTACATGCTCTTACCTGCTGCCCTTACTTTAGTTGCCCTGGCTTTTATGTAGGGCTCTGAGGAGATCCCATCTTTCTGGGATCTCATCTTTCAGTGCCACACTCCTATTTGACCAACTGGGTTCCAACCCGACATTCTCTTATTCGTTTCAATGTCTTTCAGTGAATGCACAGTTCTGCCCCCCAATTTTCTATACAAAAAAGTCACTATTAACTTTTTCTGGATAACACATTATACAATATAGAACCACCATACCAAAACCAGGTACCTTTCACTCTACCGATCATCGTTTTTTCTCACACACACACACCCAAAAGCCAACCAACTAAAAGCTTATCCTTCCCTCGATCTTCGCTGTCCAGCGACTTCAAAAGAGAGAGAGAGAGAAAGGAAGGAATAAACTTTGCAAAACAAAACAAGTAGCTTTTAAAAAGTCATGCTGCTAGGCTGCAAGATCTATCACCAGGATCAGCGGGAAAAGAACAAGCTCTTCCCCGGTAAGCCCATAATAAGCATTCCCTCCGAGCCTGGTCCGAACCAGAGAGATCTAGCCACAATTTTATATTTGTCGCCAGGTTTACATATCCCGAATAGCGTCGATCGAGTAGGTAAGGATAAGCGGTTTACCGCGGTGTCAGAGCCGTTCTTGCGAAGCGGTCCCCGGAAGATCCCTTTAATGCCACGGTAGTGCCCATTGCTGAGATGCCTGGAGCTGATCACTAGGTAGCACGCCATGCGGGTCCGAACCCAATTAAGAACGAGCAAGTGGCTGAGCCCGTGAGGTACCGGCTCTTCGGGGTGGGCGGAGAGAAAACCGAGCAGACTTGTCTCGTGCAGCGGCTGCCGCGATCAGAGTCACCAGGCGCTGGTTCTGCGCCCCGTTGGAATAGAAGCCCCGACGGCACCGTCACTACTCCCCCCACTTTCCCACCCACCCCTGCCTCTCCCCCTCTCTCATCCAGCGCCTGGATTGCTGCTGCCAGCAGCAGGATGGGTAAGAGGAGGAGAGGAGGAGGAGGAGGAGGCAGCAGCTTCCAAGAGCGCACGGGGGGGGGAGCCGAGAAGCCAGTCCACATGCTGTTTCGCTGGAAGATTCGGGGAAAATAGCGTTGGCGCTCAACTTGGCAGGATTGGGGCAACCCTGAGCCGCCTCCTCCTCCTCCGCTTCCCTCCCCCACGCTTCCCTCTCACCCCGGCATTTGTCTTTTTTCTCCAGAGCTCGTTCTAAGAAACAACGGACATCCAGAGGGGAAAATTTTGGGAGCAGCGTTTTTCCATGGCTCTTTTCTCGCCGGTCTTATTCAACAGAGGCAGGGAAAGTGGGGGAACCCCTCGATTCCAAAAGTCTCCCCCACGTCGCCGCCAGCCTTCCAGCCGCGTCAGCTGGGGCCTCACTTGGCTTCACCTTTGGCGTGCTTGGAGCCGAGGAGAGGGAAAGGGTGCGCGCGCGCGCTCTAGCCAGGCATTCATTCCCAGCTGCATTTCCCCAACCTCAGCCCAGTTGGCATTTGGAAAGAGGCAGCCACCGGTGCAGTATGACTAGCTGAAGTCTCTCCTTTCACTGCAGGGAAGGTTAGGCAGGGTACAAGCCTTCATCTTAGCGAAGGGGAAGGAATGGTTCAGAAAAACCTCTCCTTTCCATTCCCCCCACCTCACCCACAACTCTTGAAAGGTTGGGCAGGAAAATATGTGGTGTAGTGCCTCACTGTGCTCTCCCCGACCTTGTTCATTGGCTTGGAAACCTTTTGTCCCTAAAGTCCTTGGGGTGGGAAGTTCAGTTGTGGGAAAAGAGGAGCGCGCTTTTACTAGGCTGAACTAGGTGGAAATTGTCCCCCTTTCTGTTCACCTTCCACTTCCCTTTCTGTACTCGGGTCCCCTTCGGCCGCTCTTGGGTCTGACCCTCTCCACTTTAATGGTCCAGTTGAAATGCATTAGCTGAGGTGCACTGAGTCACGAAAATCTACTTCTTTGACTTCCCCTTCAGTGTCCAAGCTGAAGGAATGGCGGGAAAGCCTGAAAAGCAGGACACAGTGGCGAGGCGGGGGTGGCAAGGGAAGGTAGGTGCGCAGGCAGCCTAAACAGAAAGGAAATGCTGACTGGAACAACACCGAAGTGCCAGTTATACATCATTTTGAAATAAATCGGTAATAAGCCCAGATCAGGAAGTTTACCTGGCTTAAGGATAATTTACACCAACTGTAGATTGTGGATTTAATGTTTCTTCCATGCAGAATAATTGAGGCGGCCTGTTTAGTCTCCAGGGTCAACAAATGTGTGAGAGGGGAGAGATAAAGGGAAAAGAAGTGGCTTTTCTATTTCTCTGAGGTGCTGGAGGCTTTTTTTTAAGCCTTATCTGTGTAAAGTTTGTAAAACACAAGTTATTATGTGTCATCAGGGGACACATAAGGAACACTTTGGGATTGCATAGATAAATCTTTACAGATTTTCTCCATAAGGATCCATCAAACTTGTTCTTTCAAGTTTCCCTTTGTCACTAAGTGAGTCCATATTTACATTGTGCAAAAGCAAAATGTAGGAAACTATGATGCCAGTTTATGTGTTTATAGTCTAGACTCCCAAAAAATTGGAAGCTGAAACTTTTTTCCTAATTATATCAATGACAATTTACAATATATAAATTAGGCGCTCCAGTTGATACAGTACTATTTTCCAAGCCGATGTGAAGCCATTTGTGACATGCTAGAGGCATGTTGAGGCTAGAACATGCTAGAGGCATGTTGATAACAATTGTATCATCACTCATGACCTGTGTTTTCCAAGCTTTCCTCTGTAAAGTACTTGATGGAATTCTATGAGTTACTGTGAATGTGAGCAAAAAAACCCAACAACAGTTCACAACCAATTGTCTATCATTAGAACTTTCCCTCTTATCAGAGATTTCAGGATTTTTTTTTAAATAATACATTTTATGGAGCTAAAAAAATAAAAAAATCCTGATCTTGACTACTTTATCATTTTATTAAATAGATTATTTATGACATGTTTTGTCGAATGCTGTGCTGCAGTCAAGGTACACTGTGTCCTTAGCATTTCCCCTATCAAGTTAGTTGTTCTGTCTAAAAGGAGATAAATTTAATCTTTGTAACAAAGCTTTTATTTCTTAACTGATATATTCCTATCCAAGCGCTAACAAATACACCATTTAATAATCTGCTTCAGGAACCTGCTCAACATAGATGTCAGATTGACAGGTCTATAATTTTCTGGGTTCTTCTCCTTCCCCTTTTTTGAAATCATGTCAGTGTATGCTGTCCCTCCAGTTTTCTGGGAAGTCACCAATTGTCCAGGACTTTTCAAAGATTACAGTTAGCAAGTTTGCAATCACCTTCTCTTGTTCCTTCAATACTGTAAGATGTAATTCATGTGGCCCTGTAGAGTTGAACTCATTAAAATTAATTAACTGTTCTCTCTTTGTCTGTTTGGAAATACAGTGCTGACCAGCTAATGTTTTCTTTTCCTTTTGAGAGAAGCAGACATTCCTTGGGGCATTTCTTACCCATCTCAGCTCATTGTGAACTTCAGCTTTTTTGGCAAAACCTCTACAGTTTCTAGTGCCTGCCTTGAACCTTTTTGTTTTGTTTTGTTTTGTGCCCTTCCTTCTGTTCCATATAGTGTACATATTTCTTTGACTGTTAAACTTTTTAGAAATTTTGTATTTTAAAATTAAACACACACATTTCTCTAAAATTCTCCAATTTTCTATCTCTTAGGAATCATTTGTGATTGAGGCTTCACTATTTCATTTTGCACAATTCCCCCATGCACATTTCTTCTTCAGCATTTCAAGTTGTATATCTATCAAAATCCACACTACATGTTATCCAGCATATGTTTATCAAGTTCATCAAAATTCAGTCTTCAAAAATCCAGTATATAAATCTGATTTTTTTTAAAAAAATTCCTTCTTTGTCAAAAAATCAAGACATGATTACTTTCTCCCAAGGGTCTAGTAACCTTGGATTCTTCAACAAATTCCACCCTGTTGATAAAAGATCCAAGATAAAACCAATTGGTCCAGAATAGCTATTATTTTGGCCTTCTTGGCAAAATTGCTGACTGCCAGCTGGCTGCAGTTTGGTAGTTCGATTCTCACCAGCTCAAGGTTGACTCAGCCATCCTTCCAAGGTGGGTAAAACGAGAACCCCAAATTGTTGGGAGCAATTTGTAAACAACTTAGAGAGGGCTGTAAAGCATTGTAAAGAATATAAATGTAAGTGCTATTGCTATTAGATATATAGCAGATAGTTGAAATATCTCATTATCACTGTCACATATTTCTGAAAATTTGGTTGTCTGATCCAGAAAGGTCTAATCTCTTGTCTATCCTGGCAGTCTCAGATAAACTCTGATAACAGTGTTGCTTTTCATTTTCTCTCTTTTTTAATTTTTATCCATACACTTTCAACAAGATTTTCACAGGCTTCAGTATTGTGGCTTTCAGCAAATCTCTTAAATTCATGCTTCATTCTAACACTTTACCTTTTCCTTCTTGTTCTTAGCCTCAGCCCTTGACAGGATATTAGTTTCTGGCCCTTTGCCACCCTTTCTTTTCTTTTCTTTCCTGATATACTCTCATCTCTCATCAGAAAGAAAGAAAGAATGAAATACTATTTGCAGCCCTACAACCTTCAGCTTCCTGCCCTAAACTTTCTGATCTCTGGAGACTTGTTGAAAGTCCCTTGGGGCAGTGCCACTTATCTCACATGAATCACTAGGAAAAAAATACTTATCAGGTTTCTATTTCATATCATGAATGCAGGTATTAGGAAAGCTATACCACAATGTTGTATCAAGTTTATAAACTGCATCCTCAGTTCCTCTCAGAATTGAATTACCAGCACACACTGACTAGGGAATTCTGGAAGTTGAAGTCCACATATTTTAAAGCTGCCAAGAATAAGAAGCATTGCAGTACCATAACGCAGAGTGTTCTTGTTTCTCAAACGAAGGGCATATCTTTGATCCATGAGAATCCAAGTGTGTTTTAACCTATACTATTCTGTGAAGTCAAAGTTGGCCAGGCTTACTCACGTGGCTGTCAGTTGTCTTCAAGAGTGAGAGCTTGATACTGACTGTTGAGCTTCATTAACCCTGAACGGCTCTTGATCCTTCGTCTCTGGCTCACAGGTTTCCACTTGTGTTCCTCGTGTTCCTGTCAGCCCTGGAGGCCATCTTTTGCTTTGGATCTTCATGGCTGCCTCATTTAGTGCTGTGGGGAACTGGGAGGGGGGATTGCATGGAGTGGTGGAGATATCTAGCCATAATACCATTCCTTTCTCTGAGAGTCAAGGACATTTGCCCTGCATCTGGAGTGGTGTGATGGGGAGGCATCTCCAGTTGGGATGATGCACTAATTGGACCATGTGATGGACATATGGGTCCAGGGGAAGGGACTTGGACTTTCTTTTGGCTGGGAAAAACCTGAAAGCTTTCAGATTTGGGTTTTCCCAGATGTGCCAATATGACATCTCTAATAAAATGGAACTTTGAGGAACATCTAGCCTCAGAGTCTTCTTTTGTTGGGGGTGTTACTTGGAACCCTGACATTAGCCCAAATATCTTTTAAAACTTCAACCAGCTCCCCGATCACTAGGGTCCTGTCCTGAGCCCCAAGCACTGACCTGACACCGGGTGGTGTGAAGATTCAGGGAAGATGGAAGAGAGCACAACAACCACAGAGGGAACCACTGGGACTGGTTCGATGGTCCACATCGAGACTCTCTACTCCCCTTCTGAATCTGGGGCAAAGGCAGCGGAGACTGCCAAAACGGAATACCGATGGGGTGCCAGCCCAAAGAGCCAGCACCCTGGCAAGCTGTTCAACTGGATTCCTCTCTGTGGGGCAAGGCTGTGGGAGACATGCTGCTCTAGGAACTGCTGACCAGGGCAATGCTGCAGAAACAGCAGATGGGAGCGAGCAGAGCAGAGCAGAGCAGAACCAAGCCCTCAAATGGAGAGCACCAGGACCAGCTGATCTCAGCAATTCCTGAGAGTGGTGCTTTCCACCACTGACGTGAAGCCAGTTCCTGGCAAGTGTACCAGAGTGGTTCGACCAACTCAGCATGGGCAGCATCACACAACCTCCTAGTACCAGGCCACCCAGCTGGATCCTGGCTTAGCCCACGTTCACCTTTCCAGACCAAGGGACTGCAGTGGCACCAAGCGGAGCATCGGCCTAATTTCACTCAGCATGAAGTGGATCATGCCTAATACTGAGACCTGTCAGACATCTTTAGCAAAAAATAAATAAAAATGCAACTTCCTCCTCCCTCACCACTCAATAGACTGTGTGATTGAGTTCATGCTGGGAGCAAAGCTGCCTAAACCAAAGATGTACTCCATGACTACAAAAGAAATGGTGAAGTTGAGAAAATACATTGATGCCAACTTAGCAGGGGTTTTATCCAGCCTGCCAAATCCAGAGTGGCAGCCCCTGTATAATAAAATAAAGATGGGGGATGAGGCTTTGTGTAGATTTTTGTGGAATTAATACTGTGTGTGTGTGGAGAACATCCCTCCCCCTGATGAAAGCCATGCTAAGTCACTTAGCCAAAGGCAAGGTGTTCACCAAACTGGACCTGAGAGAAGCCTATTACTGCATACAGATTAAGGAATGAGATGAATGGAGGACAGCTTTTAACTGTCTGCTTGGCAACTTCCAGTTCAAAGTCATGCCATTTGTTTTGCAAGGGGTTCCCGCAGTCTTCATGCAGCTGATAAATGAGGTGCTATGTGCGCACCTATACAAAGGAGTCCTAGCTTACCTAGATAACATTCTTATATTCAGTGAGACTCTAGAGCCTGATGGTGAACTTATGGCATGGGTGCCACAGGTGGCACGCAGAGCCATATTGGTGGGCACACAAGCGTTGCCCTAGCTCAGCTCCAGCACGCATGCGCGCACCGGCCAACTGATTTTCAGGCCTTCTGGTCCCACCGGAAGTC
>JANHZT010000147.1:105388-116869 GCA_032468215.1 Stegonotus admiraltiensis
CCAGAGGCCCTCCAGAGGCTGGAAACAGTGTGTTTCCTGACTTCTGGTGGGCCCAGAAGGCCCGAAAATCAGCTGGCATGCGTGCCGGAGCTGAGCTTGCATGCCCACTGATATGGCTCCGCGTGCCACCTGTGGCACCTGTGCCATAGGTTCGCCATCATGGGTATAGGAGATAATGTGTTGGAATAAGGTGGGGGAAACTAGTTTCAAGCCAACCGTCATCTATGGAAATTGGATGATTTAAGACAGATACTGCTCTCATATCCCATAGAACTATTGTTGTGAAGGAGGATCTTGAGAATAGATCAAGGAGGAGCGGAATGAGATATATTTGGCTTAAGTTCCCAGGGAAAGACAGGTTTAAAACCCAAATATTAAAAGGAAATAAAACTATTAAATAAATGTTGTAAAATTGGAAATGAGTCTTTGTGAACATATAGACATTTTCTAGATCAACCAGGTTTACCTATCACCATTCTGAATTGAGTCTAGCCATCTTATTGCTGGTTGTTTTCATCTTCTCTTTCTTTCCACCTTTCAAAGTATGATGGATTTCTTAAAGTAGCTATATCTTCCCATTATATGTTCAAAATATGATAATTTAAGTCTAATTTATCTATTATATACTTGTTGGTTTTCATGGTTATCCATGCTATTCTCAAGATCTTCTTCAACAATAAAGTTTAATATCATCAATACTCCTTCTCTTGTTGTTCTTAAAAGTTTTGCTTCCACAGAATGTTCTAGGGAATACCATTGCTTGCTCAATTCTAATCTTCAGAAGAAGAACCATGTGAGTGTATGTTAGTCAAAAATCAGGAGGAGTATGGTAATATTTTATAAGAGTAACAGATTTTATTAAAAAGTATGTGCTTCATGAACCATAGTCTTCTTCCAATCCAGCCTTCTTCAATATATATTCAGCATGTAAAATAAAGCACTGTTTCTCCTAAAAAATGATTAGTACAGTGTAAAGATACAAGGATCAGGATAAATCTGACCCATGGGGGCATCAAGTGGTGGCATAGTAAACTGAAGTTGGCTCTGCAAAACTACCATATAAACAATGACAGAAGAAGAAGAAGGAGAAAAAGTCATAAAAGTTAAAAGTTTTTTTACTGGATCTACAAAAGAAGACTTCAAGAAATCCTACAACAGTACTTGACTCTATTAAATATTAAGACTGTTAGAAGTCAAGGAAAGGAATATAAAGTTGGTTTACTTAATCAATGTTAAAATGCAACTTTCTTTTTTCCCCTTTCTTTTCCTTTTTGTTTTTCATTTCATTTCATTTTGCAATGTTTTGACAACACTTTATGGATTTTCTGTTGAAACCAGGATTGAAATCCTGGTTCAAAATTGATGCTTTGCAAAGACTTTGCAATTGTGAGACAATTGTTTTCGATGTTGCAGATAGAATAATTCCTATTTACATAAAAACTATTCACAATAAAAAGACATATTCTCTACCTAACAACTGTCTGGTTCTTATCAACTGCAACTATGCAAACATAAGGTTCCCATTCCCATTGCATCTACTGCAAGTAGTCCTCTGCTTACAACCTGTCCTCAAAATTCCAGCCACTGAAGTGTCCCTATGGTCGACTACATGATGCAGTCTGGGTGCTCAGGTTCTCAGCTCATGATTATAACGTTGCAGTGAGCCATTTGCAACTGTGCCTGCCAACTTCCTCAAGCAAAGTCAATGAGGAAGTCCTTAGGTCAGGATCATACTCCATAGTGCACTCTGCACTCTGCAATGTGTGCCTGCCCACAGCATGCCACGTCTCTGCCACCTCTGCCTTACCCTAGTGCCCATTCGAGACACACTCACCCCTTATCACCCACATCCCCCTGCTCTCCATATCTGGCAGAGGTTGGGGTTGTAACAGCCAGGATTGTCAGGATTGAGGTTACTAAGCAAAGCTGTTATACAATATCTATAACTATATCACTTGGTGACAGCAATTCTGATCTCAATTGCTGTTGTTTCCTGAAAACTACCTGTGTAGGGTTTGTCTTGTTATCTATAGTTGCTGTTTTGCAGAACCTTGAACAGATCCGCCACCCCCAAACTGCACCTTGCACCCATGTAAATCTAGAGACCCTTTGCTTATCTATTCTATGCTGTTTAAGCTCTGTGCATTATAATAGTGAACTCTTTTCTGCTCAGGCTAAATGGCTTTATGAGGAATAAATTATTCATGATTTCTCTAATTCCTCTAGATTCATTCATCTTTTACTCTATCAATTGAGAGGCTCTGCACTGGAAACAAATTCCTTGCTTGTCTAATTACACAGCCAAATAAAGTATTATTCTATTCTATTCTATTCTATTCTATTCTATTCTATTCTATTCTATTCTATTCTATTCTATTCTATTCTATTCTATGCTACACTACGCTATTCTACTCTGCACTGTTTTATTTGTTCATTTATCAAATTTGAATAGCATCCATCTCACTCTCAGAGTGAGACTGTACCATTGAATCCTTCTTTTTTTAAAAATTATTTTTAGAGCCTTCAGCACCAGCTGTTAGTCAGCTAAAAGTGCAATAAATTCAAAGTTAGCTTGCCTCTGGTTGTTTCATCCTGGACACGTGTGACAGATGTTAAAACTGCACTGAAAAAAGTTACTTATGACCACTTTTCACAATTATGATCATTGCAACATCCTCATGTAATCATGTGATCAAAATTCAGACACTTGACAACCAGTCTGTATTTAGGATGGTTACAGCATCCCAGGATCATGTGTTCACCCTTTGCAACCTACTGTCAATTCACTTAACTATTCACTATTCATTTAGCAGCCATGTTAGTAAATTAACAACTGTAGTAATTCACTTAACTATGGCAAAAAAAAAAAGTTATAAAATGGGAAAAAATTCAGTATCTCTCTGGCTTTGCAATGGAAATTTTGGGCTCAATTGTGGTTATAAGTCAAGAATTAACTGTATGCAATTTCCAAGTTTGAGACACAAGGAGGTTACAGAAAACACATGTTTTAAATAACATTCTGAATGAGGAAATGATTTCTATTCACCCCTTCCCAGATACTGAGATTAATTTACAGCCTAATTACAATGGCATTAAAAACTTTGTTGGATTTTAATTTCCTTAATAAGAACAGAGGAGAAATCCACTCAGACCTTCACAAATAAAAAGAGCCATCTCTGACACATAGGCCACAGCAGAATGCCAGTCAAAGAAGAAATGAAATTGCACATGTAGCAGAAGATTTCCAGTGACATTTACTGTAAGGAATGATAATGCAGTTGAAATTATGTTATAGGCAGATATAGGCTTTCTGCATTGAGTATGATGAGAAAGAGACATTAAAACCTTTGAAAACGGAGAAGAAATGACAGGAAATAAATTAGTTCTGCAGTAATCTAACATAACATTAGGTTGGCATTGTTATACTAGAGGTAGTGATGCTTTGGAGGAACAAGCTAAAGTGACCAAAATAAAAGTGCCAAAAAATCATAAGTGGTATAATTTAGTCAGTAAGTTTGAAGTAATTTATACAGATCTTGGTTTAGAAAAAGGTCAACCCACAAATAAGCAGGAAAGTACATAAGCGCGCAATATTCCTGGCAGTGTTGGTTTGCATATAAAAATAACTGTATGAAAAAAGTTGGGCCCTCCGGTTGGCTTTGTCCAGAGACCATGTGACAGAAGACCTCTTGAATTTGTACTTCTTAAAGCTTACTTTTCTTCTTTCAAAGCAAGTTATCACAGGCACCTAAATTGTGGAATATTAGTCCCATTTAAATCTCTTTAAGCAAAAATTAGGAATAGGATTAATAATTGAGAATATGTGATACCTACAGCAGCTACTGGGTCTGGGATCTTCATAGAGGCAGCAGTAACCATAGGATTGAAGCTCCATTATTTTCTTTAAATGTAAAGGTTCCCCTCCCACATATGTGCTAGTCGTTCCCAACTCTACGGGTCAGTGATCATCTCCATTTCAAATCCAAAAAGGCCACTGCTGGAGAAGTCTCCATGGTCATGTGGCCAGCATGACTAAATCCCAAAGGTGCACGGTACGCTATTACCTTTCCACCAAAGGTGGTCCCTATTTTTCTACTTGCATTTTTTACATGCTTTCAAACTGCTGGATTGGCAGAAGCTGGGACAAGTAACGGGAGCTCACCCCATTATGCAGCACTTGGAATTCGAACTGCTGAACTGCCAACCTTTTGATCGACAAGTTCAGCATCTTAGCCACTGAGCCACCACTTCTATATGTGTGTGTAAAAGTGGGGTGGAATGTTAATCATGCATCTTAACTTTTTTGACCCCACGGATGCCTCTAGTGCATTCATTTAAATGCCTCTTAAATTGCTTGAATTTTTTTGGTGAAACTTTTAATTCCTTCTCTTCAAGAATTTCATCCATCTCAGTGTTGGGAGAAACTTTAATTCATTTCATCAACTTGGGAAATAGAAACTGTCCAAATCAACTTACATCATTTTATAATCCCAGCTAAAGGCTACCTGAGGATCAAAATTTGTTACCTGTTCCTTATTTCTAAATATTACTTGTCTTTCTAGAAAATTTAGGAATACTAAAGCCATGACTTGTAAGATATTCAGTATGTACTGTACTTATTCAATGAAGTGTAAAGGGTTGTTTTTGACAATAGCAAACTATAATTTTGCTAAATTGTCTTTTGGCAAAATAAAAATAGTTTTCCTACTTTTTATATATTCCACAATTAATTACTTTCAAAAATGTACATTAGTTGATATTATTATTTATTTTCTGTGACAAGTAAGTAATAATGAATTTGTAAATTAAAATAATTTCTCCAGGTAGAAATGTACCTAACATTATTTTTTAAATAATTTAAAAAAATTATTACAATATACAAATAAAACTAATAAATTACAATATACAAATAGATTACAATATACAAATAGATTACATTATACAAATAAAACTAATAAATAGTCTATTTATTCTATTGTAATCTATTGTAAATAGATTAGAATATACAAATAAAACTAATAAAAAATTTAAAATATAAAAGAAAAAAGTTCAGAAAAAAAACATAAAGAAGGAAATCTATCCCTTCATCAGTATGAATATAAATAACTTATCACCATTTCTTGAAATGCAATACACAATCTCTTCTTCCCGTATCCTACTCCATTCTCTATAAACAAATGTTTGAAGTCTCATCATTCTGTCCTAATCAGCAAAAGCCCACTAAGGATTATCAGAAATAAGAACATATCTATTAGACTAAATCTAAAAAACCCACTTAAAATCCTTTCTTTTACATTTATATCCCACTTTTTATCATTATCATTCAAATCTAAATATTAGAAATCAAATATTAGAAATCAAATAAAAGTTACAAGAAATAACAGCATTATTTTAACACTATGTTAATCTTGAATCAAATAAACTTATAATGCAACAAATGATTTTTTCCCATATCTCATCTCTTAAAGAAAAACAAAACCTATAAAACTTCATCATCCTAACAGTGAGAATGATTAATCAATGGAACAGCTTGCCTCCTCACAAAGTTGTGAATGTCACTGCTGGAGGTTTTCAAGAACACCTATTTGTCCAGGATGGTATAAGGAGTCCTGTCTTGGGCAGGGGGCTAGACTAGAAGACCTCTAAGGTCCCTTTCAGCCCTATGATTCTATAAACAGTTTTCTATAGAAAGGATTTTTTCAATTAACTCCATAGTACTATATGAGCCCTTAAGAGGTGAGCCTCACTTGAACCTTGAGGCTACATATAGGCTAAATTAATTGTTATAAGCTTGATGGAATCCAACAATTGTCAAGCCATTCATCAGCTAACTGCAAAAATGTCAGTTCCTGCTTTCTGCTCACAAAAAGCAGTTATCTGGAATATATATGGATAATCTTGAGATTTCTCCTTCTCCACAGATATTACAGTTCAGTCCAATTGCCAGTTTCAGCTGTTGACCAAGGATTTTAGTTCGCCATGGTGCTTACTGGTAGCCTCTCAGAAACACACCCAGTTTACAAAGGTTGGCAAAAATGAAACAGCCAGGGAGAAGCAAACTAATTTAGAAGATAAATTGTTCTAAAAGAACAAGAGGGATGCTTTTCAGAGTCTTAATAATAGTATATTGGGTCTTAAATCACGGTGTAATTGTCAAGTAGCCATTTATAATTATAGTAATCAGATCAAAACCTTTATTATGGTCTTTAGGCAGAACTACAAAGTATAATCTCTTCTACTAGTGATTTCTTTTCCACGTAATATTTATGTGATTTACCATTATTTTGTTTTATTTTATTTTATTTCAGTTAGCAATAGATTATTTCTTTTTGATGATGTTTCAGTTTTAATTCTGTGTTATAATTTGATTTTATGTAACAGTTATTCATGCCCTGTTCTGATAAAAACGAATCCTTCTATTATAGCTATGGTAGTTCCCACAATGATTCTCCATATATACATTTGATTTCTGTCTTAAAGCTCAGCATTATTAAAGAATATAAATTCATATATCTCATAATTCAAGCTTTACTTCGTTAACTTTCAGAATGGTTTTCTAAAATATTCTTTAAGAATGTGCTAAGATTCATTTCAAGCCAAAATGAAGATAGCATTGCATTTAGAAGACACCTATTTCTTATTCGCTATTTTTCAGGGAGGGAGGGAGGGAGGGAGAGAGAGAGAGAGAGAGAGAGAGAGAGATAAAAGACAGAAAGAGAGAAATTTGACAATTATTAGCTCAAGATAAATTCAATAATAAAATAAATAAGATTGTTTAGCTTCCATATAACAGCTGACTTATACTATTTGAATAACTGGTAAAACTGAGGCCAATATTACGTGGAAAGAATGCAATGGCATAATTAGTCAGTGGAACTAAATTAAAAATGTGTTGATTTTGTAATGATTTAGATGAACTTTTGAAATCATAAAAATGGCTAAATTATCAGAATCTTGGAAAGGATTAAACTATTAAACTGTCACAATAGACATTTAGTGCATTTTGCCCCCCAAAAACTATATTTTACATATAATTTCTTTATATAATATGTAGGAAAACAGTCTTCTAAGAGAAATTTCCAAGATATCTTGTTTTGTTTACAGTTGTGCAGATGTGTTAATATTTATACTAGCTGAAGAATTTGGAGTCAAAGTACAAACAATCTTGAAGACAGCAGCCTGTGGAAGTTAGGTCAGTTGTCTTAGGCAACAATAAATTTTTTAAAAGGCAATTTTCTGTGTTCTTGGGGTCTCTAGTGACATCAAACATGCTCTTTTCCAAGTTTTAATGTTTTAAAAATATCTTTGCAATCCTTCCAACGAACTCCAGTGGCTGGAACAATTGAAATAACAATAAGGAACAATGCCTGCCATTTTATCACCTATTCATTTTGGTTTATGCATATGAAGGGACTAGTAATTAATTTTTTGTTTATTCTTATATTGTCTGCACCTAAACATTGTTCTTATATCCTGGCTTCTTACATAATGTAAGTCAGCTTCTACTATCTAATAATGTAAGTCAGCTTTTACTATAAGCTTGGGGTCTATGATGTCTCACTGCAGCCAGGCGGGTTTAACTCAGTGGGTGTGGCCTTCTGAGTGCCACCAGGTCAGCATGGGTGGGTAGGCATGGCCAGGGCACAAATTATTAGGTACAGCCAGCTCGATGCAGATGACTCGGGGCGGCTGACTTAGGGCTGCTGGGTGGGCGCGGCCATGTGGATGCAACCACGTGGGTGTGGCTGGGTGGGGGGAACCAGGTGGGCAGAGTCAGGTGGGTGCAGAACAAGTCACTCCAGGCAACTGGACATGGAGCCAACTCATAACCCGGCCAGAATAAAAAATCAAAGCAAGGGGTGGGGGGAAGAGTCACAGCAAGAACTCCATCAAACTGTACTGAAAACATAAAATATCCACCCTCCCTCCTTCTGTTTATCTCTGCCTTCTCCTTAATTTCCACCCTCCTCTTCCCCATTTCTATGGATTTGATCAAATGGGGAATGATGAATCCCTTCCTTGATTCAATGAAATTTCTGCAAATAGACATGCTTTTGAAGATTCATGAGGATTTATAACTCTAAAGAAATGTAGAAATTATATCGAGACCTCATCATCCTCACATGCTCCAAGTTGTAAAACATCCCCCAAATGTAGCATAGAGACCTCTACTCAGGAGGCAGAAAGAAAAAAGAAACATTTCTCTGAAGTGGGGAGTGGGAATCCACACTTTGCCTTTCAAATTTTGCCACTTCCCTGCTTCTTGTTTGCCAGTATGTCTCCGGGTGATTTTTGTTCAGGTGATGGGTTGGCTCCATGTCCAGTTGCTCAGGGCAACTTGTTCACCTGGCCACACCCACCTGTCACCCCACCTCCAGCCATACCCATGCGGTTGCATTCATCTGACCATGCCCACCCAGCCGTCCCAAGTTATCTGTATCAAGCTGGCGGCACCTAATTCTTTGCATCGACCTGGCCATGCCTATTCAGATCACCATGCCCACTGAGTCACACTCACCTGGCTGCAGTGAGTTGTCCCATTCTCATGAGCTTACCCTATTTAGCTATATTCCATATGAAAGATCTTCGTTCTTCCATTCCAGCAGGGGAGGGCTGCTGAACAGGGGTTCAGGAGACCCCCTAGCTAAGAATCTATGCAGTTCAGAGAACCCCCAAATCCCACTCCTGGCTGGCCCCGCCCATCCCGCTTCTCCCTTCCCAGGAGTCCACACACAGCCTGCTTTGGTGCAAGGCATGTGTGGAGGCTTGGGGAGGGTGAAAAACAGATCTACTGGAAGTTCAGGAGGCTGGAAACGGACCCAAGAGGGCCTCTGGAGCCTGGGGAGGCCATTTTTGCCCTCCTAGAGGCTCAAGGAAAGCCTCTGGAGTCCGGGGAGGGCAAAAACACTTCGCCCACTGTGGTGCAGGAGGCCGACTAGGCCATGCCCACCATGGCCACGCCCACCCAGCAACTGGGCAGAGAACCCCTTGCTAAAAGTTTTGAAGCTCACCCCTGCATTCCAATACCTATTGACATTCTTGAAACAAAACACATTTTAAACAGTTTTGCTTATTCAATGTACAGCAGGCATTTATCTGCAATATAAATCTTACATTAGCATTACAATCTTAATTTTCAACAGTACTTTTAAAAAACATACAGAATCTCTTTACCCCGACACCCACCCACTCAGTGTCAGTGTTACCGCAGGTCTAAAGAAATAGTTCTCTAAAGCAGAAACAATGGGAAGGGAAGGCAACAGAACTTTGGATCATAAAGTCATTATGAAAAATCATTTAGCTAAAAACTATGCAGCTGAACAAGGGAAGGGAAGGAAAAGGAGGGAAGGGAAGGGAAGGGAAGGGAAGGGAAGGGAAGGGAAGGGAAGGGAAGGGAAGAGGACAACACTGCAAGTCTAGATATAATAAATACAAAGAGGATTATAACCAAAAAAAGATTTCCATGTTTTTATTTTTTTTTTGTATCAGTGCAGTTAAAATATTAATCATTCTAGTCATGTTTGCAATTATGAATAAAACAACTGAAGGATTCCAATACACATATGTGTCAGATGCATTGTGAATAATAGACCTATAAACATTCTTCAAAGAATTTGCAATACAAAAAGATTTTTAGAATTTGGAACAAGCAAGCCTTCACAAATCTCCAAGCAGTTATTGAAGATGTTAATTACTAATATAATCAGCCCATTATTTAGAATGCAATGCAAAGAATCTTATTGTCTTGTTTCTTCTTTTACAAATTTGCACACACATACACACACTCCCAAGTAATTTGATCTTCCAGTTCAGTAGAGACATGCACCCACAATTATTGGATATATGATGTAAAAAGCATGAACTCAAGATGACACTTGCAAATAAAAGATGAAAAGGAGGTACCAAATTAGTAGCGCAGTCTTCCCAATGTGGAAATTTTGGTAGGAGCCTCATGTGGTCTTGAGCCATTCATAGTCCAACTCTGCACTGTGCCATTGCAAAAAAAGATTGTATATCAGTAGGTGTTCCTTTTTCCTACAGTGCTGGAGAATATAACTGAAATTACCTTGGACAGCAAGAAGAAAAATAATGAAATATTCAATGAAATAAATCAGAATGTCCATTGGAAGCAATAATATTGAAGAATAAAGAATAAAGCAAAGGTAGAAGTCAAAGGAAAAGGTTTCTGACACTTCAGAAAATCAAGGACAATTGAAATCAGAGGTTACCAAGATGCTGTCATTGATGACCAAGCATCATGTACAAGAACTCAAAGAAATACTTGCTGGCAAACAATCCTGGGAAATGATGTCACCTGGGCCTTGCAGAATCAAGATTGAACAATTTATTTATTTGTTTGTTTGGTTTTTTTTATACCGCCCTTCTCCTGAAGGACTCAGGGCGGTGAACAGTCAAGAGTAAAATACGTATAATATGAAAATTAAAACAATTTAAAACATAATTAAATCAATTTGGCTCCCCCAGTTAAAACCCCTACCCATAAAATGAGCAACTAAAAAGTTTAAGCCAGCCCGGCTTGATGAAATAAAAACATCTTCAGGGCACGGCGGAAAGTAACGGAGGTCCGGGATCAGCCATATCCCTGGTGGTAGCTCATTCCAAAGGGCAGGTGCTCCCACAGAGAAGGCTCTCCCCCTGGGGGCCGCCAGTTGACATTGTTTGACCGATGGCACCCTGAAGAGACTCTCTCTGTGGGAGCATACTGGCCAGTGGGAGGTTATTGGTGGCAGAAGGTGGTCTCGTAAGTACCCGGGCCCTAAGCCATGGAGCGCTTTAAAGGTGAGAACCAACACCTTGAAGCGCACCCAGAAGACCACTGGGAACCAGTGCAGCTCACGCAGGAGAGGTGTTACATGGGAGTGCCATGTTGCTCCCATAAACAATAATGTCTTATATTCAGTTTTCTTAAAATATTCCTCACCCCTTCTCCTGGCTTTAAGAATGTCAGCTAACACAATTGTTGTAATTAACAAGCAAGTTATTTTTCCCCCCAAGTGAAACCACTGCTGTATAATCAAATTGACAAATATGTAAAGCAGGGGTGTCAAACTCAAGGCTGAATCTGGCCCATGGGGTGCTTAGAGCTGGCCTGTGGGGCCACCCTGGAAACAGCAAAGGACCGGCCCGTGGTTCCACTGCCAGCGAAAATGGAGCTGTGTTTTCAGCCTTGATGGTCTCCTGCACCCCAGAGCTCCGTTTTTGCTGGCAGAGGGCTGCAGGAGGCCGTCACAGCTGAAAACAGGGCCCAGGGGGGCATGCATGACCCTCCTGGGCCCCATTTTTGCTGGCAAAGGGCTAGCAAAACAAACTAAAATATTTCCCCTTTTGCATTTAAGTATGCTAGAAGAGACAAGAAAGGAGAATGGGAAAGAGGAAAGACAAAGAAAAAGATGGGAAGATGGGAAGAGAGCAAGGAAGGAAAAATAAGAAAAGAGGGAAAGGGAGAAGATAGGAGAATGA
>JANHZT010000147.1:133717-147238 GCA_032468215.1 Stegonotus admiraltiensis
TAGTTTTTTGGGAGGAAAATAAGAAAAAAGCTGATTGGTGGGTGGATCAGCCTCCCAGAATACCCCCAATCAGCTGTCCCCAGAGCTGAATTTTAGCAACACGTTCATTGGTTGTGAGCTCTGTCCCTTTCTTTTTTTTTTCTGCCTCTGAAACTTCTGAAACTTTGTTTCAGAAAAATACTTTTTTGTTTCTTCCTCTGAAAGCCTCTAAAACAGAGCTTCAGAAAAAAAAGCCTCTAAAGCTCTGTTTCTGAGACTTTTTTTCTGAAGCTCTGTTTGGGGCTTTTTTTCTGAAACGCTGGAGGGTTTTTTTCTGAAGCTTCATTTCTGATGCTTTTTGCAGCCTCTTAAACCTCTGTTTGAGAAGTTGGGCAGGGCTACATTCGGAGTTTAAGATGCACCAAGATTTTCACCCTCTTTTTTGGGTGGAAAAGGTGCATCTTATACTCCGAAAAATACAGTAGCTATGTAATACTATGTATATATTGCATGTACGTACCAGGGCCTGAAGAAGGAACTGGAGAGGATGTGGAAAGTAAAAGCCAAAAAGGACTGACGTGGTAGGAAAACTCAGGGCTATGACTCCTAAGCTGGGGAAATAGCCCCAACAGATCCCAAGAGCAACATCAGAGCTCTCTTTCAAGAAGAGTGCAGGGCTAGGAACAGCTAAGATCCTGCACAGAACTTACACAAACTAGTAGAGGACCTGAGATTGAGGAAGACACAGATACCCATAAGGGTGAGAATCGAACTTTTACATATACTTTGGTTAAAGTTCTGTTGACCCAAAAAACACAGAAAAGAACGTAAACCTGAAGTGTAATGCACATACACATGCACACACAGAGAGGGACACACACAAGCATGGCTTGATTTCTGTATTCAACAGTAAATAGGCAACAAAAAAAACTTCTATCTTGTCTACAATAAAATATACAGTATGTATGTATGTATGCTTGCATGTATGTATGTATGTATGTATGTATGTATGTATGTATTTATTTATTTCTCTATCTTTCAGGTTTATATAGCCACCCATCTCACGAAAATGACTCTGGGCAGTATACAATAAGCCCCTAATTAAAACAACAGTTAAAAATCATTAAATTCAAATATAAATTAAACCATGGGAGAACAGACAGGCATCCTATACACATTATAACCATAAAATAAATGGACCTAGCTGTATTCTGCTTCTGAATTTACACTATAAGCAAATTGCTTAGTACTAGTGAAGTCTCTGGAGAGTCAAGGTTTATTGCCGTGTTTGGTGTGCATCTGACCCAGTGAGTGAGAGAAAAGTTCAAGAAGATTAAATGAGTGCTCTGACTCCAGACCTTTTGAACTTTTAAGAATGCCTTGATTATGAAACATTGTCTTTATTATCTACAGGGAAAGGACCGATGTGAGCACTTGGCACTTTCCAGCATCTGTTACAAGCTTGCTAACAGTAGCCCCAAAGGCAAGCTCGGAGAAATACTTAAGATCAATATCTTGTCAAATGGCAAGATGTGTGAAACACTTAAATTAGCATAAAGCCTGCATTGGGAATTTCTGATCATTTTGAGAATTTTTTCTCCAGCTGCTACCTTCCAGTAATCACATCTACAAGATGTTGGGAGCTCTAAATATAATTTGGAACATGAAGTGGAAATTCCTTCAACCTGAAACCATCTCTATACTATTAGGTTTTGTTACGTATATCTATAAATTGGTGAGCCGTTGCTACAGCAAGTACAGTGGTAAACGTATTGGATTAGGACCAGAGACACCCAACTTCAAATCCCTATTCAGCCATGGATGCTCATAGGTGACTCTTGCTTTCTCTGTCCAACTTTCCCTGTAGGGTTACTGCAAAGATAAAAGGGGAAAGGATTGCATTGGGATATCCTGCCTTAAATTCCTGTGGAAGGGCTAGGATATAAATCTAATAAATCAATCAAGTTGATCAGCTGCGAAACAAGTACTAATCCGTTCTTTGACACATGGAGAAAGGCTGAGAAATAGCATCTCTGCTCAGGTTTGTAGAAAGTTTGAATTATTCATATTCTGAATTATGGAAGAAAAATATTAGCACAGGACACACAGGTCACCATAAATTATATTCCCTGAAAGATTTGGTAGTAGCACATTTCATGTGTTCCATATTGCTATCCTGTTTTCCGGGCTCCAACAACAATCTAAATTAAACACAAAAGATGAAAATGTTTGTCAGGAAATCATCCCCCTTGGACCAGAAATGTTTCCTTTTGGTTACTATGATTTCAGCTGGCCTCATTTCTTTTCCTGGGATTGGATGTCTTGCCTAATTCAGTGTTGTTGTGCTTTGGCTTCTTGTGTTGCAAATTAAAATCAACAATGAATAATGATTTAATCAAACAGACTACAGGAGCAGAACAAAATGCATGCCTAAAATGACTCTGTTAATATAATTTGAGTTCCACTGGTTAGCCAGATTAAAATGGGGAAGTATCCTGGTTTGATTTGTATATTTCAATCTATAATGAGCAGTAAGAGATGTTGGACAACAAAATCCTAAGAGGAATTTAGCCAAACAGAGCAAACAAAGGAACCGGAATTTCTTTAAATGGATTCTTATAAAGGATTCCTATTGCACATATTAGAAAATCTAGCATAGTCCTCTGCCGAGGGAGCAAGTAATGTCCCATGCATTATGACATTATGCAAATGATGCAACTTATGTTTTGCAGTTGTGAGAATTATAAAATGTGAACTGTATTGTTTACATGGCAATGTCATGATGAACATGATTACATGTATTAGGCAGCAAAGTGATGCTCCCTTCCAGGTAAAGCTGATTGTATGACATACAAAATGAAAAATGCCTTTACAAGGAGGTACCATAGTTCAGATAATAATCTCCTGAGACTTAAAATACAATAAAACACATTTATACCTTTGTGATAAAAGTTTACAAAAGGGGGCTGCCTTTTATTGTGGTGGGATAGAATGTGTTACTTGGTAATGTGTTTAAGAGTGTGGTTGAATCAAATACTGGCAGGATCTGAATCACATGTGAGAAGAATTATATAT
Source organism: Stegonotus admiraltiensis (assembly GCA_032468215.1). Taxonomy (NCBI): domain Eukaryota; kingdom Metazoa; phylum Chordata; class Lepidosauria; order Squamata; family Colubridae; genus Stegonotus; species Stegonotus admiraltiensis. The sequence goes on from JANHZT010000147.1 coordinate 136,772, forward strand.
TATTTTTTTTCTAATTACTCAATCTTTTCTGTCTAAAACCCACACCCATATATTGCCTGTTCCCCCCTTCCCCCCCCAAAAAAAGTTACTAAACAAGATCTGTATTGGCTGCTGCTTCAGAGCTTTTGAAGTTAAGTAAACACAATTACACTATAGTGTACTGGGCTTTTTTAATATTTTATTGACTGATTGATTTATATCTCACTTTCATTATTTTCAAGGCAATGAACATATCGAACACACCTTGTCCCTCCTATTTTCCCCACAACAACAGTCCTGCAAGGTAGGTTGGGCTGAGAGAGAGTGATGGCCCAAAATCACCCACCTGGCTTTCATGGCATCAATCAAATAAATCCAAACATTGGCCAGAAAAGCTCGTTCTTAATCTATTTCAAGACGATCATTGATCTGGAGGTTAACTGAAATCAGTGGTGGGATTCAAATTTTTTTACTACTGGTTCTGTGGGCGTGACAGGGGAAGGATACTTGTAAAATCTCCATTCCCTCCCCACTCCAGGGGAAGGTTACTGCAAAATCCCCATTTCCTCCTGATCAGCTGGGACTGCTCCCTAAAATAGGCACATTGTCTGGGAACAATTCTGTGAGTACCCACTTGCTTCATTTTACAGGAGTGAGAACTATCAGTGAGTTCTCCCAGGTTGATCTTACTGAGTGGATCAATTCAGGTTAGAAGAAGGAGTTGAATATATAATTTGCCCAAGCTATAAAGGGCTTCATCAGACAAAAAAAAAAAAGACAATATATTCAAGCTACTCCCACAGGGAAATTTGGAGAGTACTAGATCTAGAGATGGTCACTTGAGAAAGAGGATGTCAGTAGGCCTCTTTCAAAACTGCAAAATGTACTACCTCCTATAACAAGCCATGGACTATAAGCCATAGACCCAATTCACTTTGTCACATCTCTTTCATCTCCACAAAGGAGCCAAGAGAGTCAGGGAATCAAACCTGTAAATAGCAGAATCATACTTGATAATAGGCTTCACCAGAGGTCACAGTCAAGAGATAGCCCAAATAAAATAGCTAGACATTGTTCCCATCACCTCTATTGGGGATTGAAGATACTGGTAAACCAAAGCTACTTCACTGGCAAAATATTATGCGAATTGGTGACAGTGGCCAAGATTGATCTATTTACTCAATTCTCCCCAATAGTGGGTTAGCCATTCAAATATAACTACCATCTGAACATCCACAGATGGAATAAGTGAATAAAAGTAGAGGTACTTTCTCTCCCTTATGGCCGTGAATTCAAATATGAGCTCTGATACATGCTCTGTCAGGTTCAAATTTAATTTTTCTCTACCAATATTCCAGATATGTCCTCAGTAACCCAAGATGTCATAGAGGGTTGGTAAATAGGGAATTAAGCTTTTTTGGAACAATCTTGAGGAAGCAACTAAGCAATTAACCGAACTGCCTGCCACAACAAAGGGAATGACTCAAACGCCTGACATAATACATACAGTCAAAGGATCTTCAAAGTAACTAGTATCACAGAACAACCTGCCCTTAATTCATCATTTAGACAGTTACTAAATGCAAATGAACACTGAACAACAAATGACAATAATGTGATATGATCCATCAATAAAATTTCTAATACAATATTTATTTTGGAAGCAGAAGTGAATTTCTGTTAATGATCACAACATCCACAGCCATAACACCAAAAACAGTAGTGGTTGTACTTCAAATAAATAATTCAGTCTGCTTTCAAATTCTCCAGGGGCAAAGTCTACAAATATAAAGATCACAGGATATTGCTAACTATTTTTCTTTCTTATCATCTGTGAGATGTTTTGTTTCCTTCAAAAGATACCACAAGAGTATGACTTCGTTCAACAAGATGAACCTAACAATATTATGTAAGATATGACATAGCATACTCTGTTTTGTTTGTTTGGGTTTGTTTGTTTTGCAATATAACAGTAACTGTATGTTGCCATAATAAGAAAAAATCTGAAGTGGGAGGTCCCTATTTTAAAGAGTTATATTATTTTTATTTCTTATTCAGTGCTCCAAGCAAACAAGAATGTTTCATGCTGAAGTAGTTGGTACAGTAAAAGGTCTGGTGAAGTCAATGTATTTCTTACAGTAATTGCCAAAAGAATTAACTGGCTGTAGATCATCCACTGAAATACATACATTCTTTTTCTATTAGAGTAAATTTTTATTATAATTACACTGGTATCATCCAATTTAAAAAATGTTGTACAACTCGGCATAATAGCTAGGTTGCTTAGTAGCCAATTAAGAATAAGCAGTACATTGGGTTGAAGGCCACTTAAGTTAAATTGGCTTTTTCTAACCATCATCAATCATTTCCTCCTTGAATCTGGTTGGTAGAATATTGCCTCTTTTTCTCCTTTACTTAGAAGAACATAGCTCCCACTCAGATATTACATCTATGTCATCAGAGCTTTAGCCATAATTTGGAATGGAATTGATCTGGAATGTATTGCATAAAACATTTGTGCGAGAGGACATTCACTGAATTTGCACTTAAGTTTATCAAAGAAAACTTTTTTTTTTGTTAAGATGGAGCAACTTCTGTCAGTCTGTCTATTATGAAACAACTAGTGGTTTTTTAGAATCCTTGAAGCGATAAACATGGACTTTTTGTAAAGAGCAGTTCATTTTTTCCCTGGTCAGACAGTAAAGGAGAACTATTATATCTGGACTGCAAAGTTTCAGACAGCCTCTCTCTGTCTTACAAAAATCCATATCTTGTTGCTCCTTCTATTGGTTGTCCAGTTTTCTGCAAGTCAGGCCTCATTCCCCAATTATTAACTATTCCTTGTGAAAATATGCCACAATGACAGGATTTTAACATCTTTCAAATGTTTGCAACTAGTTTTATTCTTTGTCACTAGTCAAAAGATGGACATGATGGATATTGATTTTCAAATTATATGCAGATTGTTGCTCAGCTATCAGAAAAGCTAAGGGCTGTTCAATATATATATATACACATACATACATACATACATACATACATACATACATACAGGAAGAGTTGACACTCTTAATTAGCTCCAACGTTATTACAGGGTTATTATTGTTCTCATGATGCATTGTAGCATCATACATAGATGTATGGTTTGTATGAATTACCTACCCTAAGATATGAGCTAAAACACATGCACAGTAGCTTACAAAAGTTATATCGCTATTGGATAAATTATGACTGGCATCAGTTCTGACTTCCTTTGAATGTCTTTGTTGTTTCTTTCAGCTGTAGGCCAGTTACTTTTCTACATAGATCTGAATTGTTTACATGATGCCCATAGGAGATTAAACCATGGAAGGTTATATAAATCATTTTAGTATATTCTTTAGATGTATTGATACTACAGTTCCACAACTTCTGAGACATTGTGAACAAAGGCTGGAAATTGTGGGACCCAGAGTCATCCACGGAGGAGATTAAAAAAAGGTTGAAATGATGGCCATGGCCACATGATCAAATCCCCAATATATGCACAATACATATAAAAGGGGGGTTGGTTTAAATATACAGCTGAGGTTATCATCCCCTCCCTATAGATGCCCCTGCCAGGACTTACAATGTTGATGAAATCAAATGAAATAAATTTGTAGGACACTGTTGTATAAGGGTGTTTCACTTTATGCTATAGAGAAAGCAATCTCAGGGAATTTTTACTTTATACTGCATCAGGAGGAATATTTAAGAATCAGCCAAAATTTAGTAATTATTAGTAATTATATTTTTTTTCATTAAGTAGAATTGATTAACATGCTCTAAAGCCCATTTAGGTATTACCAGACTGCTTAGAATACATTTGTATGCACTACAACTCTTCTATTTTGTCCTTTTGAGAACCAAATCTAATTCCTGAATGTCATTTAATGAATTATGTTGAAAAAGTTACCTACCTTCAAGCTGTTTTAGGTTTCCAAATTACCTTTTTAACTGTTTTTCTTGCTTTCCAAAAGGCAAGAAACATGCTACATTTTTTTTAGTTTCAATAAATTGGAATACTTCAAAAATTATTAGATAAGCTTGTGTTATTATTGTACATTTCATAGAGGAAACAGAATAAAGAAATTGATTTATCTGTGTTTAGGGTATAATAAAATGCTTAATTCTATAGAATGTTTGAAATAACTAGATACACATTCAATACATTGCAAGGAAAAATATATGAAGAGATTTGAATTCTAATATCAAAAATGCTATTTAGAAAAAACCAAGTGAGATATTAAAAACTTGCTTGCTTGCTTGCATTGTATTAATGTAAGCAGCAAAATAAACATAAACATGATGTATTCAAGTATATCCAGCTGAAGATAATCATGGACATCTTTTGGGAAGTTGGAGTATGCTGATGTTTAAACCTTCTGACCATTTGATTATTCTATGCAATGTTTTATAATGATTCTTTTTACATCTTTAATTATGCCTTCCTAACCTGTTTTTGATCACCTTTGTGTGCCTCACCATGCAAAGAACGATTACCTTTATAACTTTAAATCTCCAAAATAGAGAGCCAATGCTTATTTGTTTCTTCTTTCTAATATTCTTGGTGTAACATAAAACCACCTCCAATGCAAATCTCATTTTAAATATCTACAGAATATTCCATTATCCCATCTATGTTGTAACTTAGTTCAAATTCAGCTTAAATAATAGCCATTTTTATATCTTCAGTTGGATTACTAAAAGTATAGTCTTAATATGCATTTTTGGATTTTGTGTACCTGTCTCAGTAAATATGGTACTGCTTATTTATTATCATGTTAGACATTATGTTAGACATTAAATATACTGTACAGCAGGGCTGTCAAACTCACAGCCTGTGGGTCAGATGCATCATGCACTGGCCACACCCACACCTGGTTTAGCAAAGGGGGGGAAATCATGATACGGCATGTGATGACGCCGTGATGACGTGAATTTGACATCCCTGCTGTATAACGATATGAATCTGCTTTACATTAACACAGACTATTTGCTTGGCTATCAGTATCATTTAACCTGTCTGTTGCTGCTCAGGATCATGTCACTGAACCAAGAGCTTTGATATCCTAAGTTGTTTCTCCATTCCTCTATGTACCTGGAAATAAGCACATAATAATCTTTTAAACTGGTTATCTCTGAAAAAAAAAACAATACAAAAAATTTTTCCCCCAAGTGCTGTACAAATGGAAAGGAAATTTCAGGAAATTAAAATTTTTCTGTTACTCTTTAATAATAAAAATATAATAAAGAGAAAAAAAAATAAACTGGTTATCTCTGGATGTAATGGATCCCAGTTCATATTCAAACAAATTTGTTTGTTTATTAAATTTATATACCACCCATCTAACTACTCTGGGAAGCTTATAATATAATCAAAGCACAAATATAAAAATATCTAAAAGGCCACTATAATTAACAAGAATTAAATAAAACAAGGAACCAAGTATATAAGCATTATAGAAGAGGGATCTTCTCCAGTGGTGGGTTGCTACCGGTTCACCCCAGATCGGGTGAACTGGTAGTGGCGGTGGTGGGAGGCTCCGCCCACCCACCTGGACGCTTCACGCATAAGCATGCACACACCCACGAGTGAACCGGTAGCGACGGGTTTTGAAACCCGCCTCTGATCTTCTCTCTTACCTATCAGCCACCTCCAGCATAAAGTAAACCCATCTGGCCACAAGACAATTGGTAGCACCAGATTTTGAGGATCTTCTGGAACGCCAAGAGGTTGAGGGTAGATATCACCTCTGGGGACAAGATGCTTCAAAGAGCAGGGACCAATACAAAAAAGCTCTGCTTTTAGATCCTGCCAGCTAAAATTCTTTGACCTACGGCATGTCCCTTATACTGATATAAATAGGACAGGCCAAATCTCCTGGGGCAAGACAGTTCCTCAGGTAACTTAACCCCATGTCTACTCTACACATATACCTAGAGACATCAAATAGTAGGGTGATAATTGATGTGCAGCTCAAAGGAATGTGCAAATTATTTGGAGTTATAATAGTTTATTTTTGGGTTTTTTCCCTGTTTGTTTCTTTTTTACTTTAAATATGTCCAGACATAAAATGTTAAAATTGGAGATAAACAACCTGAAAAACAACCTGTGACCTAATTTTATGTAGTAGCTGTATTACAAATTGGTTGCAGGGTTTTTAACATTATTTATATAAAGTTTTCATGACCAGATAAAATATTTAACAAGCTATTTCTACTAAAAATTCATCTTTCAACTACTGCTATTCCTGGGATTTTATTATAGACTTCGAGGAATATAAATAGTTCCCGTTTCTTCTCAACTTTTCTTTGATGATATGAAAAGAGCAATTTGAAAGTAAAAGGCCCTAAAATGTTTGGCCTCAGCAGGAGATAACCATAATCAGTTTTTTCAGTCATTTCTGTCCAGGATATAGAATTACCCTACCTCCAACATTTTGTAGGCCTGCCCTTGTCAACAATCAAAGCCACAGGTAGAAAATGTGTACAATTTGACTGCCAGAAAAAAATACTAGAAAGCATATTCAAAACTATAAAGTTCTTCAAAATAGCTGGCCAAAACTGGCTGGTTTACTCAAAATAATATCTTCACAGATTTTTCTTAATCATCTACAAGGAAAAAGATATATAAAGCCGTTTATGGCATGAGTCAGGCTATGTGAGGAACCACCTTACTCCATTGGGACCAAAGGTGGGTTTCAGCAGGTTTTGACCAGTTCTGGAGAACTGGTAGTGGAACTTTTGAGTAGTTCGGAAACCCAGTAGTAAAAATTCTGACTGGCCCCACCCCCATCTATTTTCTGCCTCCCAAGTCCCAGCTGATCGGGAGGAAATGGGGATTTTGCAGCATCCTTCCCCTGGAGTGGGGTGGGAATGGAGCCACACCCACAGAACTGGTAATAAAAAATTTTGAAACCCACCACTGATTGGGACTAATTCTCCCTACTCATTCTAGAGAAAGTGCCCAACTTTGGATCCCACTGCTCAAAGAATTTTGGCTGGCAGGGTCCAAGAGAAGAGCCTTTTCTGCTGTGGCCCCTGCCCCATGCAATGTTCTCCCATGTTCATCAGAGGTGAGAATTGCCCCTACTCCTGGCCTTCATGAAGAACCTAAAAAGCTGGTTCTGCTACCTGGCCTGTGGCCCCATCGACAGTCTGCTACATTGGGGGTGGCTGATGGGGTACAGAAGATTCTGCCCATCATCTTGATTTTTAATTTAACCTTTAACTATTTATTTATTGTAATTGTTTTAAGAACTTTTTAGCTTTTATTATATTGTAAGCCACCCAGAATTGCTGTATTAGTGAGATGGGCAGCATACAAATTAAATAAATAAATAAATAAATAAATAAATAAATAAATAAATAAATAATTTAAACTTTCAAAATAATAAAGTAACATTTCTATTAAGAAAATTGATTATTATTTTATTTTTATTTTTTATTTTATTTTGATTTATATGCTGCCCTTCTCCGGAGACTTAGGGCGGCTTACAATGTGTTAAGCAATATCCTTCATACTTTTGTATATTTTATACAAAGTCAGCTTAATTGCCCCCACAAACCAGGTCTTCATTTTACCCACCTTAGAAAGGATGGAAGGCTGAGTCAACCTTGAGCCTGGTGAGAATTGAACTCACAGTAATTGCAGGCAGCTGGATGTTAAAACTGCCTAGTGGGAGGCATTAATCTTCTACGCCACTCAGGCTCCTCCTATATTATATAAAGACTGGTGCTATAAAAATCATATTACTAATTTATAATATAAAACCATTATATAACCCAATTATATCTATTTTTTCAATATATTCTAATAAAAAAAATAAAATGTTATATTAAATTCCTCAGAAACAAAAGTAAAAAAGACATATGCTTCCAAAAAGGAGGGGGGAAATCCTACATAAACAAAAAAGCCCAGCTAGCAATAGCAATAGCAATGGCACTTAGACTTATATACTGCCCCATAGTGCTTTGCAGTAGGATTAGGGTTAGGGTTAGGGTAGCATGAGTGTGCAAAGCTCTTTTTGTGCAAACAGTGGGTGCACATGCTTAACCATGCCCTCTCTCCCGCTACTGCCACCACTGCTGCTGGTCTATGGACCCAGAAAGGTTGGGAACTACTGCTTTACAGCACTTTCTGAGTGGTTTACAACATCAGCCTATTGCTCCCAACAAGAAGGGAGCATAGCAAAAACACAATATCAGATAATAAATTGGACCATCTATCCATATACTACTAAAATTCTGATTTCTGTAACATTAAACTGGGTGAACAGATACACCATAGGGAAAAACCAAATGGTAAAACTAACAGAGTGCACCCAAAATCTGGGACCCAATAACGCATGTGGAATTGAAATTTGGCAAATCTTATAAAATATTTTATGACACGAACAATATCATAAAGCAGGTTATGACATCACACAAAATGTCATAAAACATTTCCAGTGGTCAACTACTGTTTGACTGTGCTATATAGGTTCAAAGGACTATTTTCAAGGCAGGTACATCTCTGAATATCTCTCTGAATTTTTAAAAATATTAGAAACTTTGCAATTGTTGAAGATATTAAGAAATCTGGTAAAGAAATATCTCTGAAACAATGATCTAATAGGTCATGGATTGTCTCGTCAGTTACTAAAGTACAGGCAACCCGTTGTTAGATAAAATATAAAAAGCAAGCTATATAATTCACATCAAAAAGGTTATTTTTTATTTTAGAGAGAAAATATATTATTAAAAGTTATTTTAAAGAGAAAGAGAAAATGAATGCAGACAAAAATCAAACTGGTGGTATAAAATGAATCAAGAGGCAGTAGAAATGTAAATAAATAAATACTGTTTAGTCAATGAGAAAATGCTTTGAACATACGGAATGTGCACAGTGTCCATGATACAGTAATATGAGACTAATTTTGAGTTGGAATTCTGGTAATCAGAAAGTAAGGCTTCCTTATTCTGCACAGCTGAAATGAACCAACTTTGACTGTAACTTCCTTTACTGGAGAGCAGCCCTCTAGCAACTGATAGTTTCTCCAACTGAAATGATACTGTGGTTTATTCTCTGTCTCATTTTGTTCAGAGTATTTGCATAATATGCTTACCAAGATTAAAATAACCATAATTTACCAAACCTGATTTTCTAGGCTTGTGTGATACTCTGTACTATAAATACACCATTTATAATGAGTTTGCATAGCACAGCCACAGCTAAAATATGGCTGACCAGTTTATTATGGCTCAGTGTATTGAGCCAACATGCATCTGATTTGCTAACAGATCAATAATAGTTCTCATTATAAGACTGGTATACTTTTTCTGAGTAAAACATTTATCAAAAGATATTAGCTTTCAGGATTTGATCAAGCATGACTTTTTATAAAAATTGTTAGTCAGAAAATATGCTACCAAATACCTAACTTTTCACTAACTCCTGGATCTCCAAGTAAACTGTATTATGTGTCCTTCATAATTGGTTCTCTTTTTATATAATTCATATCATACAATTCTTTGTTAGATTTAAAGATACAGAAACACATTCTAATTCTCATCCCATGATTTAATTAATGGCCCAAAATGTCATATGAAGCATAAAATCAGCCCATTCTACCAATTTAGAAATATATGAATAGTTTCGATTTCTTCCCCTTGGTTTCCAATCTTAGTGCCTCAAGCATTATTTCCCCCCTTTTCCTTATTTGCCTTCCAACATCTCATTTCCTGGATCACTATTACACAAAACACCAAGATTGATCATGTAAATTAAAAACACATATTAAAATCATAGCATAGCAGGCTTGGTGCAAGAGCAGGCTTTAGTTTTACCTTATGGTGCTACACCTAAGATCTCAATTTACCTTTTAATTTTAGCAGCAACACAGGAATATCCTGATCAGGACTTTCAGTAATCTGAGCAGTCAGAGACAATATTCTAGAATCCACAGGAAGTGGCTTCATTTCACATAACATTAACTACAGAAAGAAAGGAAAAAAGTCATCCAAGATCTTTAGTAAGTGATATTTTATGGCAAGTAATAGTTTAACCAATATGTAATACCGTGTTTCCCTGAAAATATGAATGTCCCGAAAATAAGGCCAAGCCTGATTTTTGGGGTGGACATAAATATACACCCTCCCCCCCAAATAAGCCCAAGTGAAGGGTTGGACATGGCCAGCACAGGAGGCAGCCCTTCCCTTCCCTTCCCTTCCCTTCCCTTCCCCAGTCACCTCCTGGAGGTTCAGTGCCATAATTGCTGCTCGCTGATCAGCTAAGCCAGATCTCCAGAGCACCTCCACAGCTGCTGGCCCCCTTTTCCTGCCGATCTTTCTTTACTTTGGATCGCAGCACAGACACATCCCCAAAATGCTCCATCCGAAGCCTTCAGCCTTGCAATCCTGGAAGGGTGCTGCGATCCCAAAGAAAGAACGGGGTGTGTGTGTGAGGGGGGGGGGGAGGGAGAG
>JANHZT010000147.1:163059-174098 GCA_032468215.1 Stegonotus admiraltiensis
ATTTAATTTCAATGTTAACCTAAGATGGACATTTTTCTTAATACTGTCTAGAGGGTGTTGTTTATGAAAAATTGCAAACATGCTACTTTGTAATATTTCAAAGTCATCAATGTTGATGTACCGGTTATGTGCATTTGTATAATCATTAATAATTAATCACTTAAAGACAGGAGATTAATCAACCAAAATTTTCCAGAAAGTGAAACTGGTATTTTTGTAGAACTTCAAAGAACAATTTATGATGGGAACGCTGGAGTCAGAGCAACAGCCCGTAAAATACAGTAATGTCTAGTAGAGATCTATAGTTGGTTTACATCTGGTAGATGGCAATCCATGTTCTAAAGTATATATATCTTTTAGTGCCTCAAGTACATTTTGAACTTTACATATTTTTGTACAGGTTTAATGAATTTATACTTTTACCCACAGGTCAGAATGATATACAGCAGCACACTCCTTTAATTGCTGCCACCTATGTTGAAACAAAATCTATTTTAAAATATCACTTGAAAAAAAAAGAAAGAAATTCATGGTATCTTTGGCTTTTAAAACTGAATGGCCTTACCATTGAATTATGTCTTTTTCCAAACAAAAAAAAATGGTATGAAGTCTAACTGTAGCTGTTTCAGCATGCAGGTAGTCCTTGAGTTACAAAAGTTTGTTTAGTGACCTTTAAAGTTACAAGGGCAGTAAAACAGTGACTTATGACTTACGATTATAGCATCCCAATGGTCATGTGATCAAAATTCAGATGCTTGGTAACTGGCATGTATTTATGACGGTTGCAATATCCCAGGGTCATGTAATTTTGTGGCTTTCTGACAAAGCAAAGTCAATGGGCAAGCCAGATTCACTTAACAACCCTGTTACTAACGTAACGTAACGTAACGTAACGTAACGTAACTTAACTTAACTTAACTTGTGATTCACTTAGCAACTGTGGCAAGAAAAGTTATAAAATGAGGCAAAAATTTACAAATGTCGTACATAGCAACAGAATGTAAGTGCTTACTTACTTAACAAATGTCTCACTTAGCAACAGAAATTGTAGTCGTAAATCAAGGATTACCTGTACTTTCTGCCTAGAAAGCAATTATCTTAGAAGGTTTGATATATTCATGTGATTCAAACGATATATAGCACATCATATCTCTGCTGAATATGAGGTTGCAAGAGATTGTTTTTTTTAATTTATTTATTTTTTTAATTTATATGCCGCCCTTCTCCAGAGACTCAGGGCAGCTTACAATGAGTTAAGCAATAGCCTTCATACTTTTTGTATAGTTTATACAAAGTCAGCTTATTGCCCCCACAAACTGGGTCCTCATTTTACCCACCTTAGAAAGCATAGAAGGCTGAGTCAACCTTGAGCCTGGTGAGAATTGAACTCGCAGTAATTGCAGGCAGCTGGATGTTAAGTTCTGTCCTTAGTAGGAGGCATTAGTCTCCTACACCATTCAGGCTCTGAGGTTATTGTTATATAACAGAGTTGTGATGATGGTCTCCTAAGGGGCACCAGTTCAAATCTGAATGAAAAATTCATAAGTAAGAACAAAGAATGACAGTTGTATGAGACATTAAATATTCAACTGTAACAAGTTGCATACTTTAACACAATCCAGTCATACATTTATCTGCAAAAAAAAAATAGACATTCTTAAGACATGACAACTAAAGGCCCATACCTTTTGAAGGAACCAAGGGCACAGAGTTCAAAATTCATCTTCCTCTAATAGACTAAGCTACCTTACAAGGTTGTTATATGGATAAAATTTGAAGTGGAATTATATTTTCTATCTTGAGCTTTTCGGGTGGAGAGTGGAATATAAAACAGAATCAGAATAAAAGTAAACAAACCAAAGGAATAAATCACACAAGCACATACAGAAGCCACATGTCTTACCTTATGAAAGACAGTCCATTTAAAAAGTATCTGCTGTTTAATGAGTTGTGCAGCCTAATAGCAATTCAGGTGAAGAGCCGTAGGAACAGGGAAGAGTGTCCTTTATCGTCCATTGCAGCAGGTGCATGCCTCTTGTTTGCAGCTAATATCACATTGAATTTCTACTGAAAACTGTACTGGTTATTCCTCAATGTGCATCTATATGAAGGGTTCCCAACATTTTAGGCTGGTACCTTTTATGGAACAGTTGAACATTGGTTTCTCGGGAGGTGGGGGGGCTTGATTGTCCACAGAATGCCACATGATACTAACCTATGTTTTCCTTTCTTTTTGGAGCCATGCATTATTTTAATTTTATAAGAACTAAACAATACAGTGGCATAGGAGTGCGGTCAGGCACCAAGGAAGGGCCTGCAGATACACAACTGCCTATGGGAACCAGGCTGGAGAATTCATTATGCAAATCAGCACATATCAGTGTGAAAGAAATATGTGTTCTCCTTGGTCTTCTTTCTAAGCAATCCTCTCCCTCTAAAAACAACTGGACTAAAAAAGCAAACAGCATTGTTTTGTGGTCAGAGCATTGTTTGATCATATTTCAAGTGCATAATAGAAGAGGAAAGACTGAGCAGGCAAGGCACCAAAACACTTCACTCACTGTGGGGGAAGAAACCCTGACTAAGCCTTGCCCAACAACCAACCAACAGTCGAGAAAGGGACTTTCCCAACATCATTGTTGGGAAATACTGTCTACATTCTTAAATGTACAGGTTTGCAAAATCAGAGCTCTTCCCCAATTCACCTCCCTTTCCTGTCTGCTGATATATGGCCGGGAATCATTACGGACCTCCCCACTCTGTTCCAAGGGAAAGGAAGCTGATGTGTGCCTCCAGGCAGATGCTACTGCAGCTGGACAGTCTTTATTGACTCAGAAGGAAGGCAAAAAGTTCAAGGTAGGTTTTCATTTTAATCGGAGGCAAAGTCAGTGAAAAAAACTATGCAGATTTTCCCACTGAACAATTCTGCCTCACAGGTGAACTTTAGAATTTTTTCTCCAAATTAATCTTCATTGCAAAGCCATCACATGTGGCAGATGGAATGATTTTGCTTCTGGTAAGTAATGCAGAAAAAAGGGAAAGTTTCCATCTATTCATGGCTCTGGAAAATATGAAAAGCTGACCAGGGATTAGACATTATGTAATTTTTAAAAGTTTAAGCTTTGTTTTTATTTTTTTAATGATAATGTTGAATAAATTACTATAAAAAAGAAATTATGTAAAATTGTGTGATTGACTAAGAATCCTGGAGTACCTTAAAGATCAACAAAGATTCTATAGAGCTGACTTTTTAAGGATTGTTGTCAACTTCATCAGATGCATGCAGCTTTATTCTCACTGTACTTTTGAAACAGAAAAAAACCTTCAGTGAATTGTAGAGAGACAACAAGGCAATCTCTTCCGCTGTACTGCCTGTCTATATTAATTTTCCCATACATTGGGTTTCACCATCTAATTTTCAACAAAGATAAATCCATTAAAAACATGTTTTTAACATTGCTAAAAAAATAATAATAGCTCATGTCTTAATAAGATTGCCAAAATGTCTTTAGTATTGTTTATATTTCAGCATTTTCAGTAGAAATCACATAGGCTTTTTAATTCTTGAGAAATGTGTGAATTTGACACCTAAGCAATAATATTAATAATAATATTAATAATACTGACCATAATAATATATGTTACATACATAATGCTGTCCAAAACTGTCAACTCTGGGAATGTCTACTTTTCCTTCCAGAAAAACTTCATAGTAACATTGCATTTGTCTGCAAGAATGGGGTTTTTATTTATTTGGTTGCCAGACAAAAAAATTTAATCTGCTATGTTGTAGAGAATAGAAAAGAATAAAGGCTATCTATCCTTTTTAAAATAGTGAAAGATGCAAAAGAAAATTTTCATTTACGCTGCCATCCCTTATTCCCATTATACTCTATGTCAGATGTAACTTGAGGTCCATTTGAGGTCAAGGATCCAAAATAATGAAAACAAACCAAACACCTGGGATTAGTTTTATTATCTTGAATGAAAACTGTTGATCCATCTATTTATTTCAACACTGAATAGGCAGTTCCCTGCCCTTACTACCCCGTAAATAGTGCATTCCTATTTTCCAAAATTAGGACCTATATTTGAAGTATATTCAGAATAGTTGAAAAGGGCCAATTTATTATTCTGAGAAGTCCATTGGACTCTATCCAATGAGATAGAATAGCTAGAGCACCCTTTTATATGCTAGCCAAATGTGTGGTCAATTTGACCAAAGTCTAGTTTGTTGTAACCCTGCAGCATATTCTTTTAATTGGTGGGGTGTGCTGCCCAAACTTCCTTAATTTCTTTGCCATCAGGTCAACCTAATCAAAGTTGCGCTTTCTCAGGTCAGTCTCTTTGGATTGATCTGGGCTTCCACCCAAATAAAATGTGTGCAAGGTTGGAATTCATCCTAGAATAACAAATCTAGCTATAGTTTTCTGAAAGCTATCCAGAGAGCTTTTGTTCCTTTAAGCAAACTGAAACAGGTACAAGTCTCTTTCCGTGTTGGATTCAGTCAAAAACAGCTGCTCTTAATTTCCATTGTAAATGGCTGGACTTAAATCAGAATGAAGCTAAGTTTTGTCCCATTGTATTCATTGGGACCTATATTGAGTACCTAATTCAAACTGAACCCACCCTGGATCTTGAAAGAGTGAAAGGAATCTTCTAAGTCATAACAAGAAAAAAACAAAAAAACAGAGAAAAATCAGTGCAGTTTGGAGAAGTTATAGTGTGGTACAGCTTTCTAATGGATAAGGTGTGTTATGAGTGCCCTTGGGTGCCTTAAGTCTCTGCAGATTTTGAGACATTAATATCACCCCTTAAACCTGCCTCAGTTCTCCAGCAAAAAGTATTTCAGCTTCACCCAACTGGCGGTTCTGGAGAATGCAAAAAACAAAAAGGTTCTAGGAGGATACATGTGATCCAAGAACCACAGGTTACTTATCCCTGTTTGCTCTCAGCCGTCTTAGATTTCAAGGACTACTTCATGGCTGTACTTGAATTAGAATTAGATTTTTTTTATTGGCCAAGCATGATTGGACACACAAAGAATTTGTCTTGGTGCATATGCTCTCAGTGTACTTAAAAGACAAGATACGTTCATCAAGAATCATAAGGTACCACACTTAATGATAGTCATCGGGTACAAATAAGCAATCAGGAAACAATATTAATATAAATTGTAAGGATACAATTTGAAGTGAATGGAGATGATATTGTTGGCTGGAACTTAAATTTGCTATGAATGTTAATACATTGTAAGAAGTGATAAGTATTGTGGATCTTATAATTTATGCATCAAAGTCCAAGGGAGTTACAAATGCAGTGGGAATGGAACGAGAGATAGGATCAAGAGTCGATGATTGCTGAATGAATGGAGAATTCACTGAATTCTAATTCATTGAATTCAAAACGACAAGTATAAAGAGTTTACAATTATTTGTAAAAGCAGAGAATAATCGAGAATGGAATTGTGGAACAAATACATGGAGATAGAATAAACAAGTCAAGATGAAAGAGAAAACCAAGAAAGCCATGGCTGGATAAAATTAATGAAAACCTTAAAAGGGTTAAAATTAAAGGACAAAAGGTAATGTGTAAAATCATGGATGGATATAATGGTAGCAATGCAGGTTTATTTTACTTTATTGATCATTGATTATTCAGTCAACTATATTAGTATCAGCCACGGTAAGGTAAAATAAGAAAAGATAAGGTAAAATGTAGTAAAATTATATAAAATATTACAATGAGATAAAATAAGATATAATATATAAATATAAATCTAGAATAAAAATATGGATAAAATAAGATAATTATATCTCAATATCACCCCTACAATCTACCCCAATCAGTCCCACCTATGCCAATCTCAGCCGGATCATTTTGCTCAGATACTGTGCTGTGTTAATTGTTATTTTCAAATTCTGGCTGCACATAAGGTAAGTTGTTTTGATATGGGGTTCCCAATGGGTTATTCATTTAGTATATAGACCAAGGTACCTGTCTCTCACCCTCTTATACAAACAACAATCAAATAGGATGTGAGCCAAGTCCTCTACCTCTGCCTCTTCAGGTTTACAAAGGTAAAATGTTGTAGTGAGGTATTGTGAATGATAACAATATAAAGTAGTTCTAGCTAACGTTTATTTTTCTTATCCACTTTTGGGGGCTTATGAGTTCATACACATTTTCTGACCTCTCTATAATGTTGCTTATCTTGAGAGACAATAGCATAATAGGTATGTATATCTGTGTCTGGAGAGTTTAGTACCAAATCTTGAAGTTTCCATATGCAGAATATAATTTTTACCACTGAACTACAGTGATAAAACTGGTATTTGATGGTCTTCTGTTTTGCACCCTGACCAAACATAGAAAAATATTTTGGAATTTCCCTTCATAAGTCTCCAGTTTAATCTGTCTTCTTTTTCTGTTCTTCTAAACTCACAAGAAATACATTTCAAATATTTGCAGTAATATTAATAAAGTAATTTTGAAAAATAGCAGAGATGATTACATTATTTTTCAAGAGGGAAAATTCAGACAGATATGACCTTTCTAACATCAAAATGAGTTGCCAGGGTGATTTAGCATAGCCTGAAACAATAACAACAAAGCATTCTAATTGTGTACTAAAATATTCACATGCAACGTCAAGGAATAGTCATGACTCCTTGTGTACAAAAAGTCTTTAAGGAGTGCGTATTCTTCAGACCAAAACGTTTTTCAAAACTACTTCATAATGAATGCTTAAGGAGATTTTCAAGATCCTGATTTTTAGAAAGTTCTGTGAAGCACCAAAAATGCTCAAAATACTGATAAAAATAATTTATATATATGAAAAGCAAAGCAGACTACCAGCACCAGATTTGAAATAGTAACGGCAGTTGCTACAGAAGACCTCTTGCATAAGCCTGATGATGGCAGATGAGATTCTGCCGAAACGTTGCCGAAGTGCTCTCAACCATACACGGGAGATGACCCGAATACACCAAGACTTGCATATATATATAAAAATCTGTATAGTTGGATGGTAAGCACGTGATAAGTGCTAAAGAGGTGCATTATAAAGCTTACCTTAATTAATCAATCGTATGGAAGAGAAAGCAGAACTATATGAATTTGTATCTGTACTGGGTGGAAACTTTAAACCCCAAGCCACTTGCCTATTGCACATGTAAATATGTGATAAGTACTAGAGGGATGCATTGTAAAGCTTACATTAATTAATCATTTATGTGGTTGAGAAAGCAGAACTGTATGAAATGACAGACAGCACCTTTTTTAAGTCTGGTGTGCAGGACGTAGCCCAGATGTTTTTCGACCTGACACAAAAACCAATAGGAGACCTTCCTATTCCACAAACAGAAGTAGACAATGGGTAAGTCTTCCTCAACGTTTGAGGGAATAAGCTAGTTTATATAAACACCATACTGTACACTGTTTGGTCTGCAATGCAAGAGGCACAAAGGTGACCATTCCTGTAATGCAAGAGGCACAAAGGCATACATTCCTGGCCAGCAAAAGACACAAGCAATCTGGCTGGGTATATGCATGCTGATGCACCTGGTGCCCTCCTCAGGATACAGGATAGCCAGTTCAGAGCTCTGCATTGCAGGGAAACAATTAATAGCAAAGAAGTAGGAACAGAAACTGATGCCCTAGTTTTCCAATGATTGCTCCATGATGCAAATGTATAAGAGTAGAGCCAGCCCATCTAATCTTATGAAAGCAATTGCAAACTTAATTTACATAAGGTAAACAGAGGACACAGAGCCATACCACATTGCCTTCTTCTCTCTCAGGGACCCACCCTTCCATCAAACTGGAACGAGACTGAGGGTGTCACCCATTTTTGAAGCAGTGATACACCTTTATTGGAAAAAGGTACAGTACACTTTACACTGTTATTTTCCCCTAACTCTTATTTTTACTTTATCTTACTTTGCTAAATTTTACCTTATTTCATTTCATTGTATCTTATAGCGGCTAACATCCACTGTGTCAGTATGGTCAATTTGACTAATCAGTAAAGTTTATTCCACCATTATTACAGCTTCACCATTCTTTAAGTAAATTAAGATGCCAGGTTTTCTTGAAAAGGGTATGTCCAAATATCAAGGTTTTGTTACCAAGATTTTGTTTTGCTAGTCCTTTCATCGGAGCTCTGAAAAAAGCTGTTGCCATTGAGCTAGTAATTTGCTTGCAGGGAAAGAGAGAAGAAACAAAACTTTCTCACCGGGTTGTTTTTTTTTTGTTGTTGGTTTTTTTGGCATTCAATGCAAGAGGCAAAAGGTGACCATCAGCATACATTCCTGGCCAGCAAAAGACACAAGCAATCTGGCTGGGTATATGCATGCTGATGCACCTGGTGCCCTCCTCAGGATACAGGATAGCCAGTTCAGAGCTCTGCATTGCAGGGGAACAATTAATCCAGATCCATGTTTGATAATTCAGTACAGGCACAGTATATCGTTCTTTGGTAACTCTTTTACCTGGAAATAGATTCCCCAGTTGAAAATATATTTTTGTGAAGGGGGATGAGATGCCTGGAGTTCTCCTGTGTTTCTCCGGAGTTCCCATTCAGGTTGGATTCCATTGTTTGGACTGTTGATCTGGAATCTCAACCTTTCTTCCCTTTCCATCTGTGGGCTTGTGTAGACCTTCTAGTTAGGGTCATCAGGAGGTCAAGCTATTGCTGAATTACAGCTTCCAGCTTGACTGAGTGGCTCAGTTTCTGTGTGGTCACAGAGCTGGTTTGAGGTGAACCTACAGTGAATAATTAGGCTGTTTTTACAGGCCCTGATTAGGGAAGTCAGGCTGTGGGTTTTTTATTTTACCTTAAGTTTTCTCTCTGTCATGAACTTGTGTCTGCTATCACCCTCTTCCTTCCGCCCATTCTACTCTTCCCCCCTTATCAATGCAGCCTCTAAGCCCAGCAAGGATCAGAAAATCCTCAGTCCCTACAGAAAAGGCTTATTCTCAAGGACTCTGATGTTTCCCCTTCACCAGAAAGAAATTGACATAGTACAAAAAGAACAATGATGGGTTGACAATGATGACTAACATTATTAAATCAAAATAATGTGGCTGTGGGGGACCAGTACTCCTGCTTTCTTCACTCACACAATTGTTCTAAAACAAAATTGCCTGGATTCTTTCCAAATCCTGCCCAGTAAAAAAAAAAAAAAACACCTGCAGGCTCAGGTATCATGTATCATCAAATGAAGGGTATGATCCTTATTGTTCTGGAATGTTTGTTACAGGGGTGAAATGCTACTGGTTCACCGAAACGGTAGTAAAAAAATGTAAAAAAAAAAGTTACGACGATCAGCTGAGTGAAACGCGATCATCGGAACTTTTTAAAAACTTTTTTAGCATTTTTTACTACTGGTTCTCTGGAACCGGTAGTTAAAAATGCTTTAAAAAGTAGTGGGGGAAAAGGTTTAAAAAGGCTTTGACAATCACAGCTGTGCTGTGCGATTGTTGGAACCTTTTAAAAACTTTTTTAAAGCATTTTTAACTACCTATTCTCCTGAGCCGGTAGTAAAAAATGCTTTTAAAAAGTTTTTTAAAAGGTTCCCATGCATGCCACAGCTGATCACCACCACCACCCCCGCACGCTGCTCTACTTATCTTCCCAAGCCTCCTTTTGGCGCACACTGCATGCACATGTGTGCAGCTCATGTTTGGTGCGCACTGCACATGCACACATGCAGTGCACATTTGGCACATGCACGGCCAGTGAACTGGTAGTAAACTGGTTCAGACTTCACCACTAGTTTGTTGTATTTTACCCAGAGTTATCTTTGGTGAAGTGGCAGCCATATAAATGTGATTGGGGTGGTGGGGAGGGAGAGAGACGGGAGAGAGGGGGAGAGAGGGGGGGCACATAGGAATGGCCTAGATGCCATTCAACTTGCACACACTAATGTAATGAAGGGTGGTAGTATGATGCAAATGCAAAAACACACTTCAGTTTGTCCTGCTTAGACCCCTTTTTCAGATTTACTGATCAAGTACTGCAATTTTCAGCATAATTGGAGAGAAGCTTGTGTCTTATTTTGCATGGTGGATTTTATTCTCTACAAACAAGGCATTGGTTCCATATGTTTTTTTAAAGGTACAAACTAGTTCAGCAGGATACTCCAACAGTGTAGGAGGGTGTTTTCAGCCAAATCTATAATTAAAATGCACAAATACGGGAAGAGTTCTTACCACAAATGTTTATAGCACAGCAAACAGAAATTATGGATAAGTTATGCTTTACCAGAAATTACACTTAGAATTACCAACTATAAACTGGTCTTGTCTTACCTTTAACGGTTGTACCAAAGACAGAGTTTCCATTGATGCATCAGCTTTCGTTTTCTTACTGCAATCCCAGAGTTATAGGACCCCTGCCCAACTTTTCCGGCTACAGCAATTGCAACAATCCAATGGGAGGGAGTACAGACCCACACCCTGACAAGATTAATTCATATTGCCAGTTAGCAATCTCTTTGAATGAGAAACCACTCCACTCATGCTACAAGAACTTATTACTGGCAACCTATCCCATTTTGCATACTCCAAACTGTACATGAAAATAGTAAACCCTAAAATGAATTTAAATAAATTTTCTTAGAAAAAAATTCCCTCCTCCAGAAACCAGACAAAAAAGAAGCAAAAAATTTTGTACTAATCAAGCAGATAGGACCATTCAGTTCATTTGTCATTACTGCTCAAGCTATTGTGGAATTTCAATCATCAAGAATTTAGATCTCCATATATCAATTATGTTAGTAAATTTGCTTACTGGTTATAACTGAGTATGAACTGCCATCATTATCACTGGCTATAAATTATGGGGACATGGTGGTTCAGTGGCTAAGATGCTGAGCTTGTCGATCGAAAGGTCAGCAGTTCAGCAGTTAGAATCCCAAGTGCCGCGTAACAGGGTGAGCTCCCGTTTCTTGTACCAGTTTCTGCCAACCTAGCAGTTCAAAAGCACATAAAAATGCAAGTAGAAAAATAGGGACCACCTTTGGTGGGAAGGTAAC
>JANHZT010000147.1:193016-207089 GCA_032468215.1 Stegonotus admiraltiensis
CAGCCTTCCATCCTTTCAAAGGTAGGTAAAATGAGGACCTGGTTTGTGGGGGCAATAAGCTGACTTTGTATAAAAAAGAACACCGCCTGGGTGGGCCGAAAGCCCTACTAAGCAGGTATATACAAAAGTATGAAAGCTATTGCTTAACACATTGTAAGCCACCCTGAGTCTCCAGAGAAGGGGGGCATATTAATTGAACCAATAAATAAATAAATAAATAAACTAACTAACTAACTAACTAACTAACTAACTAACTCCCAGAATTGCCAAGCCAGAATTATAACCAACCCAGGGGTGAGTTCTACCTATCTTTACTACCAGTTCGCAACGGGCCTGCATGCGCTCTCTTCTGCACATGCGCAGAAGCATTCTGATGATGTCGGGGTCAGTGGGTGGAGCCTCCCGCCAGTTTTACTACTGATTCTATAGAACCACTCCGAACTAGGGGCAACCCACTACTGAACCAACCATAATTAAAATATATAAGTCTACATAAAAATTAAATAAACAGTATTCACAATATTATTTGGGTTGTATTAAAGATATACCAAAGGATAATGTATGAAAATTTAGAAAAATGAGCAAAGTGTCTAAAATTAATTTTATTTAGTGAACTATTGTTTATATTATTTAAATTCCAAAAATATCTGAAAAAACAAAATAACGCACATGAATAGTTAAGAGTATAAACCAACAAGTACACTGTCATTGGATTCAAAAAGCACAACATGATGTGCCTAACTGGTAATTAACTAGTAACTAACAGTTCTTTTGGCCTTAATTGAGTATGTGCCAGTTTCTGCATTCAGAACAGAAATAGGTGTGCTCTTATGTATACTTACTATAGTTCTAGAGAGCTTATTTTGGAAAACTTCCATGTCAGAACGGTTAGAAATCTTCGTTAAATCAAATAGGATTTCATTCCTACAAACAAATGTTTAAAGTCTCATCATTCAAGCTTAATTTTTTAAAAATCCATTAAGAAGCAACATATAAACAATAACAACCTTGATCTTTAATCTCTTCAACTAATGTCTCACAAATTAATTTATCATTTCTTTTTTGTCTCCTTTCAGAAATTACTTTGAAAATAGGATTGCATTCCTGATACGTTTTCCCTAGAAAACACTGAATAAAAAATACAAAATTTACTTCTAAGTAAATGTAGGACTAGCAAACCTGTAACATATCCATCATTGACTAAAATTGATCCAATGATTTTGCAAAAAGTGACACTAATTTAGTGTAAATCTTATAAATTAATACATTAAAAAAGAATTAAAGATACAGAAATATGAAACAGTGGCCTTGAACTATTCCTATGTAGGTTATCCATTGACCATTAATCTTGTTAAAATAAGTATTTTGTTGTAGCACGTTGATTTGGTTGTGTACCGGACTGTTAGCAAATAATATTCTACAATATTTTCTGAAGATAAGTTATATAATTTGTGTGCGTGTAAAGATTAAATAATTTGCATAAAATGCTAAACCATGATTTATCGAATAAACCTAATTGGCATTTTCAAATATGACAACTTAAAACATAGTCCTATAGGATTTAGCTTAAATTAATAATTGACTTCCTGGGTTCGACTTACAACAACTGGGACTGGGACTTCCCTACCTAAGCAAGATGGTTATTAAATGACTCACAACTGATTTTAAGGCCTTTTTTTTGCCACAATCATTAAGTGAGTCACACAATTGTTAAACCAAATTTGGCTTTCCCCATTGACATTGCTTGTTGAAAGCTGGTTGGGAAGGTCATAAATGGCAATCATATGACCCTGAGACACTACAGAGGTGATAAATACTTGCCAATCAAAAATGTCCAAATTTTGAAATTGTGATTGTAGGGACAGTGAAACTATCATAAATACAAACACCAGTCATAAATCACTTTCTTCAACATTGTCATAACTTTGAACAGTTGATAAATATATGGCTGTAAGTCAAGGACTACCTATATTTCCCTTAAACCACAGGTGTCAAACTCTTGTCATCATGGCATCATCACGTGACGTATCGTGAATTGTTTCCCCTTCGCCAAACCAGGTATGGGCAGTGTGGCCAGCACATTACGCATCTGGTCTGTGGGCCGGGAGTTTGACAGCCCTGCCTTAAACCATCTTCATCATTATCAGGATATTGCTACTTTCTTTTTGGTGTGCATGCAATATCACAACACTCATAGAAAAGGTGCTTGCACTACAGCACCACACCACCACTTTTTGTCCCTCTGGTGTCTTCTGTGCAGATGATGAACTGAAGGATGAAATCCTAGATGCTTATTTGGGGTACACGCTTCTAAATATGGTGGGATTTGCTGCCATATAAAGAACATGTCTGAAAGCAATCCTGGGAGATAATGTCCCACCAAGGCACATGGAACCTACTTCTGAGTAACAAGTAAGGCCAGCAACCCGGTCAACGAGGAAGACCTACGTTGAAGGATTACGCCACTCAGGACAGAGCCTGAGTGGCATAGGTGACTAATGCTACTGCTAAAGGCAATATTTAACTTCCAGCTGCCTGCAATTACTGCGGGTTCAATTCTCACCAGGCTCAAGGTTGACTCAGCCTTCCATCCTTTCAAAGGTAGGTAAAATGAGGACCCAGTTTGTGGGCGCAATAAGCTGACTTTGTATAAACTATACAAAAGTATGAAGGCTAATGCTTAATGCGTTGTAAGCCGCCCTGAGTCTCCGGAGAAGGGCGGCATATAAATTAAAATGAAAAAAAAAATTAAATCCCACGGATTCCTAAATGGTAAAGCTCTGTATCTACGTATGGTATGACGGTGTAGTAGCTTATTCTTCCTTTCCGACGTCCCATATCATCCTTGGAACGTTCATAAAGCAAATATTCTTAATTATCCACTCGCGCATACATTTGTTAATTCCTCCTCCGGAAACTGTCATCTAGGATATTCAATACTTAGTTACCACCTCAAACATAGTTTCAATATATATTTTTTTAAAAAATAAAGGACATCCGGCTTATACCATTCTCATCAGAAAAGAGGAGGGAGCTAATGCTAGGTCCTTCGCCCAATTTTATACAAGACGGGCAAGGAATGGAGAGACTGAAGGGCAAATCCATGGGCAGAAACGGCGCGCCCCTCGCAGTTTCCCCTCGGAGAAACGTTTTCCAATCCCTTCCTTTGGTGACAATGGTTTGATCCGGACTTCCTCCGGTGTGGGGCAGCGTCGAGAGGTCACAGGGAGGCTGCTGGTAGTTTGCGAAGAGTAACTAATTGCAGGCGATGGCGTATTCTGGTCCCGGAGGCGGCTATTACCAGGGAGGGGTAAGGCATCTTGACGCGCAAAAGAGCCTCCTCGGACTGGACCGGGCGCCGTCTCCTTTTGGCGTCCGCGGGGAGTGGTTTGACTTCGCTCATTGAAAGCGGTTTGCCTGATTATGTTAGCTGTAGGGATGTGGAAGATGGTACCGCGAAGGGAGGAGGAAAACCTCTCTGAATTAACCGAGAGCCAGAAAGCCGCTTTAAGGAGCCATCCAGCGGGACCTGACTTGATGGGGTCTGGTGGAATTTGCACATTTGCAAAGCGGAACCACGCTCAATGGGCGCTTAGAAAGTCCCGCTTCCGATTTACGGAAAGACTCGAAATAGCCTCCGCCCTCCGTAAAATTCCACAGGGCTCTGCCAATAATCGTCGGTACAACTGATCGGGGTTTGCACATTTCGCTAAACCATATTTTTCTGGATCTTTGATTTATCCAGTAAGCTATTGGTTGCTCGGTAACCAGTACCTAGCATTCAGTAAATAGATCGATATACTAAGCTAAAACTGTTGTGTTTTTAGGGCGAGGCCTCTTGTGCAATTTCTAGAGGCTGCTAGCTAAGGGGGAAGCAAGGCATCTATAGTGATCTGAATAAAGATAGCTCATACGGTGTAGTTTCCTAAACCTAAACAAAAGGCAACCCTGAATCTTGACTTCCACGCAGATCCTGTGTGTTTTAATGAATTAATTTTAATTTCTGTGTGTACCGAACTATAACTTCTCAAGAGTTAAACGAATGCCACCTTCTTTGCATTGGGATCTCCAGGCTTCTACTTATGGTGTAATTTGCACAGTATTTCAAAGAAGTAGATTATTCTATTTGCATCATAGTACTCTAAAATATGGAGTAAGGTGGTTGGAGGGTTTGAATTGTATTATCTTAATTTCTGGCTGTGTGAATGATTTATTTATTAATTTATTTAATTATTTTGTCAAGTACAAGGAAACAAATATCAGTATAGACATAGACATGAACACATGAAAAAATGGCACAAATAAATGGATATAAATAAGCAAAACATAGCCATAAACACATAAAATGAGTACATATAAATGGGGACAGTAGGACAGGGATGGTAGGCATGCTGGTGCACTTATGCACCACCACCACCCTTAGGGACCTCTTATGAAACTGTAAGATCCACAGTAGACAGTTTAAGGTAAAAGGTATGGGGGCTAGAGAAACTAAGAACAGGATCAGGTAGGGTGTTCCAGACATTTACTACTCTATTGCTGAAGTCGTATTTTCTGCAATCAAGATTAGAGCGGATTACATTTAGCTTGTATCTATTGATAGCCCTTATGTTATTGAGGTTGAAGTTAAAGTAGTCATAACAGGTAGGATTTCAGCTGCACATGTTTGAAATAGAACTCATGTAGGCACGATGTCAATTCTCAAGTTACTGCAGCTCCCACCCACTTATGTAGGGTTGCTTTAAACAGAAAATCATCATTTAAATAAAAAAATAATTAGATTTTAAATATCCAAGGTATCTCTGCTTGCTCAGTTGAACTTCTGTTTCACACTTGGGTTGCACCAACTTTCTGTTGTTATTGTGTAAATATCCTTTCCTGAAACAGATCAGTGCAATGAACCATGTCATCTTTCCCTCCCTATATTGATCTTCTAGTAATTCTGTAGAACTTGAACTTGAATTACAAGATTTTGTTCAAGGCCCAGTCAGCTTCATGGCTGGGAGGGGATGTTTAGTATTTCTGATCTAATTTTATTTTTTTAATGGACTAACTTCTAAATAACACTGATGCTTCTGGGAAGGCAAGAGAAGTGGGGCCTGCATTTAATGCATGGTTCTGAAAACATTGTAAGTGTAGTAATACATTACTTATGACTAAGTGGAAAGTGAAAGCAAAAACACGGTGAATACAAATAAGTTTTTTTTAGTGTCTCCTTTAGTGTCTCCTTTACCCAATCTACTATCAAAAATTCTACATTTAGTGTTTGGTCATCCACTTTTTTGTAGCTTTAGCTTTTTTCCCGCATAAAAATTGAAATGCATATGAAAAAAAATGTTGACTTAATCACCAAGCTTCATCATTGCTGCCCTTTAGAGATACTTGATTGCCAGTTGTCCCTTCCCAGCCCAAACCATAGCTAATTGTATTACAGAGAGTATAGTCAGGAAACTTATAATTTTTCAATAATAAGAAAAATATTTATAGTTAAATCAAATACAAATATGTCCATATTAAACCTACACCTATAATTTCTTAAATTAATCTTGAGCAAACATGTAAGGCTGAATTCTGTCTTACTGTACTGTGTAAAATCTAGTATTTATAACTATGAATGTTGCACATGATCTATCTTCTTATGATTTCATATGCATAGGGGCTATCAGCAATTGCTTTAATCAGTTTTTTTAATCTTTCATTATGCCAGCTCAGTGAATTTGTATATGCCTACTTACTTCCTTTTACCAACTTGTGAACTATGAACTTTGCAACATACTTAATGAATAGAGTTGCCAAACAAAGAAGGCATTTCCTTGTATAAAACAAACAGTTCTGCTAAGAGATTTTGTTTCTGGATAATTCTAGCTTATTACAATGAAAAGGTACATGGGTTGCAGCCAACAATGATTTGAATTTCTCTTCTTCCTCACCTATTGTACTAAACTATGATGCTTTGCTTACTTTTGGCTTAGTGTGATGAGACAACCTAATTTCGGTTTGCAAAATCATGGTCACAGTTTAATATAGGGTATGAAGCCAGTACCATGGCTATTTCAACAAAGCATTGTTAAAACAAAAGGAGCTTAGTGCGAGTTGTTGTTATTTGCGATGCCAACCCATTGCGACCCCGTGGACAATGTTCCTCCAGGCCTTCCTGTCCTCTACCGTCCTCTGGAGTCCCATTTAAATTCATGCCAACTGCTTCAGTGACTCCAGTCAGCCACCTCACTCTCTGTCATCCCCTTCTTTTGCCTTCAATCTTCCCTAGCATTAGGCTCTTCTCCAGTGAGTCCTTTCTTCAGCCAGTAACTCAGCAACTTTAAGATATGTACTGGTAGTTCTCGATTTATAACCACAATTGAGCCCCAAATTTGTGTTATTAAATGAGACATCTTTTAAGTGACTTTTGCCCCAGTTTACAATCTTTCTTACCACAGTTGTTAAGAGAAACATTGAAGTTGATAAGTTAGTAACCCATTTGTTAAGTGAATCTGGCTTCCTCGTTGACTTTGCTTGTCAGAAGGCTGTAAAAGGGGATCACATCACCTTGGGACACAGCAACTGTCAAAAATATGAACCAGTTGCCAAGTGTCTGAATTTTGATCACATGACCATGGGTCTGCTGCAAAGGTGGTAAGTGTGAAAATGGTCATAAGTCACTTTTTCCAGTGCCATTGAACTGTCATTAAATGAACTGTTGTAAGTTAGGGACTACCTGTATTCAGGAATATTCTACAGACATCAGAGCTCTCATTTCCTAAAACCAGCCAAGTATTTTTCTTTTGGATTCTAGTCCTCTGGGTTTTTTCCCTTCTGATTAAAAAAAAATTGTTCCATCTCAAGAGTCATATAACTGAAAGGCCTAATATGTGCCTTTCAGTTTTCCAATTACAAAATTTGTGCATTTGTTACAGGAATGAGAGGCTTTGGGTTATACTGGTCTAAAACTGTTATATATGAATGAAAACTGTTATATATTCTGTCTGGGGCTAAGTGATGGGATATACATATGTGCACAGAATTTTCGATTATTGTTGGGAGTTTCTCTTGGAGAGAAACAGAATAGTGCTCTGCCAATGGATTTAATTTTCTGCCACTCCCAAAATCTTATTAGTTGGCCTTATGACTGTGCTTTGTCCAAATTCTATGATGGTTCAGGGTATATCCCCTAAGTAATAATTTTATAGTATGTGGCTGAAATATTACCCCTTTTACTGGTTTAACCAATCAATTAATCTCCTTCCTTGTCTTATAACTATATAAAGTACCCAAGGCAACATGGATTGCCTCCAGAACATGGGTTGCTCGCTAGAGTTTCTAAAGAAGGGATTGGACAGCCATTTATCTGGACTGGTATAGCCTTCAGCAGGGGGTTGGACTAAAAGATGCCATGGTATTTTCCTGTTATTCTGCATTCTGATGGATGTAATTGGCCTTTTTCTGGATAATGTAAAATATTTGTTGATACATGCAGTCAGACATAGAAGGCTGTCCGTACATTGAAACCATATTTGTATTAAATGTTTCTTAAATATTCCTGCATTTTTGTTATTTGCAATTTAAGTTAGCAAAAAAAATTAATAATTGTATTTTGTTTCATTTCTAGTATGGAAGTGCTCCAGGTGGACCAGCATTTCCTGGTCAGGCTCAAGATCCATTATATGGTTATTTTGCTGCTGTAGCTGGGCAGGTATGGTTTTCCATTGTATTGGTAATAAGATTGCTGATCCAGATATATGTTGTTAGTTAATTTTTTAAACTGGTTATGTGATGTTTCTTATTTATTTATTCAAAATATGAAATGTGTCTTCTGCAAAGTATAAAAATGGATTAAACAATGTACAATATAGCTCTTTTTTTGAAGTGTATGTCTTGCATTAATTTTGCATACTTTTTCCTCAGTGGGCATATCTTCACAGCTACACTCCACAATTCATTTCTCTGAATGGAAACCAGTAATTTACACTTGTTAAGGTTGCATTGAAGAAAGAATACTGGAAAGAATTGTATAAACAATTGTTGCAACCAAGGAACAGAGATTTCCTTGCCAAGACACAGAGAACATTCCTGTTTGTTCTTTTATGCCCAAGTAGCATTATATATGAATGTTCCCATTCATATGTCACAATCTGATCATGTCCTTGATCCCATAATGCCTGCTATCTTGTTGGGAAAAGAAGAAACGTTTGGGGCATAAGAAAATAAAGCTGGATTGACATTGTTTGTGTTTTCAAAGGATGGACAAATAGATGCTGATGAGCTACAAAAATGTCTGACTCAGTCAGGAATTGCTGGTACCTATAAACGTAAGTTTGGCAAATTAAACAACACTTCTATGTATAAGACTTTTGCTGTGGTATTAATTTTCATGGACTAGAATCCTGACACTTGAATTGAATGAGAAGTCAAAGATTAGTTGAATTCCCACATGCCCCATTTAGCTTGGCAGTGGTTTGGCATTATGGGTATTGTAGATCACAACTCATTGCCTTGACTTGGCCAGATCTGATTAATACTTTGATCAAAGTACACCATGAAAGTCCAGGTTAATAGAATAGACTGGAAAGTTAAAAAAGCATTTTGGAAGAAAGCAACAGTCAACCACTTCCACATGTCATGAAAATAACATGGACGTGTCCATATACTGGTAGTCCTCGACTTACGAATGTAATAGAGCCTGCCAATTACATTTGTAACTTTCATAACCCAACAAATTCCTTAATGGGATCACATTAATGGAACATGATTTACCCAATGCATTCATTAATCAAATGCTCAGGTAGTTAAGTGCACATCAGGGTGGGAAATCAGGCCTAGTGCTTCTGACCACCCAATATCCCCCCCGACCCACTGAGATATTTCATGCTTCACCCTACCCCACCCTCATCCATCCTGCCCTACCGGATCTCCACAGGCATTTTGGAGGATCTTGATGATCGAGCAAGCTGTCCTTTCTAGCCTGTCTGCTGTGGCTTTCTTTGCCTGTGTCCCTGCCGTCTTTTCAAAAAGCTTTTGGCATGAGGAACGGAGGCAGGGAGGGGCACGCACAGTGCTCCTGGCCTCCTTTCTTTGTGACAAAAGCCTTGAGGAAAGCCAGCCAAATCTTGCAGAGGCAAATGATTGCATCCCAACAAGCTATGGTCGTCTGAACTATGGTCATCTTTGCAAAAAGCTTTTGGGAGCGGGGGGGGGCATGCGCACTGCTCCCAGCCTTCATTCTTTGTGCCAAAAGCCTTGAGGAAAAGCAGCCAAACCCTGCAGGGGCGAGTGATTGCATTTAGGCAGGCTCTGGTTGCCTTTGCAAAAAGCTTTTGGTGTGAAGAATGGAGGCCGGGAGCACCGCACACACCCTCCTGGACTCCATTCTTCACACCAAAATCTTTTTGCAAAGATGGCTGAAGCCTGCCGGAATGCAATCATTCACCCTTGTGAGGCTTCTCTGGCTTTTCTCAAGGCTTTTGACATGAAGAACAGAGGCCAGGAGCACCACGCGCACCTTTCCCAGCTTCCATTCTTCGTGCCAAAAACTGTTTGCAAAGACAACCAGAATCTGCAGGGATGCAGGCAAAGAAACCACAGCAGAGGCTGGAGAGGACACGATTCACTAGATCTTTGCAAGGTAAGTGAGTCTACACAGGCCCAGTGTCTATGGACATCCATTGGGGGTTAGGTTGGGTTGGG
The DNA here is from genome assembly GCA_032468215.1 of Stegonotus admiraltiensis. NCBI lineage: Eukaryota > Metazoa > Chordata > Lepidosauria > Squamata > Colubridae > Stegonotus > Stegonotus admiraltiensis. The sequence goes on from JANHZT010000147.1 coordinate 202,698, forward strand.
GAATAGGCAGGGCAAATGTTTCAGTGCCTCTACGGTCATTCGCAAGGGTAAGCAACTGCTGTGGTGCTGCAACATTAGTAACCTCAGGACTCTGTCGTAAATAGTTGGGGATGTCATAATTTGAAATGGTCACTAAGTGAATGTATAACTTGAGGATTATCTAGTCATTAGTGGTCAAGTTCAATTTGATAAAGTAATTTGATTAACTTTTAATTGTATTTGAATCGGTGGAAATTTCATAGCATTATAGGAAAATGTTTATACTATTGCTCTGTCTTAAAAATTGTTTATTGCAGAGAGAAATAATACACATTAATTAGTGACAGCAGTCTTTATCTGTTACTTATTGTCCTGTTTTTTTAAAACAGCCTTTAATTTAGAAACTTGCAGACTCATGATCTCCATGCTTGATGTATCCTTCATTTGTCTAACTCTGATTTCTAATTCATTTGTGGATTGGAAGAAATGCTTTCAGGTAATGGAGAGCACTTTGGCAGCTGAAATCACTTTTAGCTTTTACATAGAATATTCTGAACTGCTTTTTTCCCCTCCCAATTTGAACAATTAATTAGTGGGAAGATTTGCCTCTAGAATTTGTGAGTGATCCAACACTGGAGGTTTTTTTTTTTTAATTTTTTTTATTAATTTAAAAAAACAAAACACATTTAAAACATACTTAAAAAAAAAGAAAACATAAACCATAAATCACCCGTTGCTATACATAAGAAAGGAAGGTTTGGTTCTTCAGTCTTCATAAGTTCCAGAATCCACGTTCCCTGGGTACAGGTACCGAAGCGTCCAAAGTTCCAACACTGGAGGTTTTTAAGAAGAGATTGGACAACCATTTGTCTGAAATGATACAGGGTATCCTGCCTGAGCAGGAGGTTGGACTAGAAGATTTCCAAGCTCCCTTCCAACTCTGTTATTCTGACCATTTGTACATTAGGGTATGAAATCTGCACTATGTAAAATTGCCCATAGCAGAAGTGTTTAATGTTTCATTGCTAATTGAGTAGGCTCTGCATATACTTTAGAAATTTAGCTATTATTTTTCCATCCAAGTGTTTCACTGGTATCCTTTTCCCTCTCCCTCTCCCTTCTCTCTCTCTCTCCCTCCCTCTCCCTTCTATCTCTCTCTGTCTCTCCCCCTCTCCCTTCCCTCTCTCTCTCTCTCTCTCTAAGAAATAAATTGATTTCCATAGGTTTTGCTCCAAAATGTGCAAAGAATTGCAGTTGAATTCAATGATTTTTCAGCACAAAAGTAAGTCCTGAGTGATCATCTCCCCTTGATATCAGAGCTGCAATCCTGTAAACAATAAAGAGTATTTTGCATTTGTTTTACTATTAGTATGGTTTGATCCTTAACAATAATCCAGAGAGACATGTCTGGCACAATGGGCTTCAATGAATTTAAAGAGCTTTGGGCTATACTGAATGGCTGGAGGCAACATTTTATGAGTGTGGATGCAGACCGCAGTGGCACAGTTGATTCTCAGGAGCTGCAAAAAGCATTGTTGTCCATGGGTGAGTTGTAGAACTTTTCTCTGGCTGGGATTAATGGCAACGGGAAAAACCTACAGAAGAATCCCAAATCTCCCCGACTTCAACTCCCAGAATTCTCCATTTATGTTAAAATTCCATCAGACTGGGGAAAATTGATCTAGTCTAGTCTTTGAAAAACTTGGTTTCTGTAGTAATAGAAACTGTTAATATACGTCTTCTCAATCTTCTGTTCTGCAAACAACATATACTCAGTCCCCCTAACCATTAATCCATCAGCTTCCACTTTCTATCATCTCAGAGAAATTATTTTCTGAATTCAAATTTGTTACTAGCTGTTTTGCACTGAATATAGTATTCCAGAAGGGGACTGACCAAGACAGAGTTGAATAGGAATAGCACTTGCCACTAGATCCAGAAATCTATTAAGCTGGTATAGTTCTAGCAAGAACTATGGCTTGACTATTTTATCACCAATCTATACTTCCTCCTCCTAATTGTTGTTATTCTTGTGGGGCTGTACATCATTCCATTTCCTTTTAGCATTTTAAAAGTTTTGTATACATCCACTTGGTTTCTTTGGAGGCTTCCTTTTCTTTTTTGGTAAAGATTGATATCAGTTATGCTTCCATTATCTCATTTTGCAGGACTTCCTGATGTTCTCAGACTTCTAGAAACATAATTTGGAATAAAAACTGATGCTAGAGAGTGGTGTTCTGTTTCACAGTAAAGCTGACTTTTTACAGTCATCTTGCAGTTTAAAACACATTACCCAATAAAGGACATTTCTGATATAGGATATTCAACATATTTGCGTTCTTTTGTGCCTTTTGTTTATTTAGGATTTAGATTGAGTCCACAGGCCATCAATGGAATTGTGAAACGATACAGCTGTCGTGGAAAGATCAGTTTTGATGACTATATAGCCTGCTGTGTAAAACTCAGAGCTCTTACTGGTATGATTTACTTCACAACAATTACTGAATTTGTCTGGTATTTAGTTTTTCCTTTTATGAAGTCAAGTGTTGTTTTTTTCTGAAACACAAAGCATGATGAAAGGGGCGATGTAAGCCATCCAGTCTAACCGTTTATCTTAGGAAAACAAATATAAACCATCTTTAACAGAAGGCTTTTCAATCATTGGATGAACACTTTTCTGGATGGCTAGCCCATCATTATTAATATTTTGCTTGAGGTTCAACTGAGTTTTAATCTCATAGTAGCTTAAACCCATCAGATCTAGTCCTAATAATTTTACTCCAAAATTGTTTTTGTCTATGACATTGAAAACGTTCCAATATTTGAAGTACCTTATTCTATTTCTGAATCTTCTTTCCAGGTTAAAACATATTGATACAATTTTTTAAGAGCATCAAACCTAGCAAAGAAAAATCTTTGCCTTTGATGGATAAGGGATTAGAACTTGTGGATTTACAAATTGTGGAATTTATGTATTAATATTTTAATCCTTGGGCCTAAATTAATGAGTAGGTAATTGATCTGGAGCCATGGGGGTACAGTGATTAGAATACAGTATTGCAGGCTAATTCTGCTGACTGCCAGGGGTTTGATCCTCACCTGCTCAAGGTTAACTCAGCCTTCCATCCTTCCGAGGTTGGTAAAATGAGGACACAGATTGTTGGGGGTAATATGCTGACTCTAAACCGCTTAGAGAAGACTATAAAACACTGTGAAGCAATATATAAGTCTAAGTACTATTGCTATTGTTCAAAAACAATTTCTTGTGTTTGTCAACTTTTAGTTGGTTTTTCTGAAACTGACAGTTATAATAGACTATGTTTTTTCTCCTAACGTGATTTGCCATCTAATTCATTTTATTTTATTTTGTTTCTTTACAGATAGTTTTCGAAGAAGGGATGCAACCCAGCAAGGGATGGTGAATTTCCAATACGACGATGTAAGTGGTTCTAATAGGTCTTTCCAGCTAGAGATGCAAAATGTTTTTCCTTAAGTGCTATTAACAGTGATTTCAGTATCAGTTGTTGAAATTAGTTTACATATTAGATATCCCTTCTTCCCTTGAACTTTTTAATAAAATCTTACAGCTCTTCCCCTGCCTTCATTAGAAGCTATTCCCAGATAATGGTTGGCCTGGAGGATCATAAGTCTTTTATATGGCAATGGTGAAAGCCGTATCTTAACATGATCAGCCTAACACCTTATTGCCTACACCAGAAGTAGGCAATAAATTTTCCCAAGGGGGCCACATGAGAAATTGGAACTGTTTTGGAAGACTGTCCTTCCTGCTGCTGACACCCACCCACCCCGCTGCCACCCCTGGATGGATTAGAACAAAGGGCCAGAGGTGACCTATGGCCCTAAAATGCCCAGTCTATCCTACACCAACTTTTCCCAAATTGGTACATCTTCCATATGTGTGTATTTTAGTTCCCAGATTTCTGATGGCAATTGGCGAGAATTCTAGGAGTGGAGGTTAATATAATTGGAGGGCCAGAATGGAAGTAACTAGTTTATAGCTACCCTTTCCCCCAAAAAATGAGACCTATCCCAAAAATAAGCCCTAGTGTGATTTTATTTTTACATTTGTGCCTAATATAAGCCCTACCCCCAAAATAAGCCCTATTTAAGAGCCTGCGCACGCAGCTAGCCACCCATTGTGTCTGGTTGCTCACGCAATGTGGGTGGTGAAATGGTTCCACGTGCCTTATACTGATTTACTTACCTAAGGGCACCAGTAGCCCGGCCCTCCCTGCCCGACACATGCCTTGTGGCAGCAGCAGTAGCAACCATGTGCAGCAGGAGCCTACGTGGCCACCAGCCCCCTTCTTCTGCTTGTTTGCAGCTGCAATGGAGCAGGAAGCTGTTTGTTATGGCCGTGGCCATGAGGCAAGGCAGGTGTCGGGGCATGGG
>JANHZT010000147.1:207189-218788 GCA_032468215.1 Stegonotus admiraltiensis
GGTGGAGGGAGCATGAGGCAGCTCTACCACCCCTGCCTCGCCACAGCGGCACTGGCAACCAAGCAGAAGTGGGCCTCCTGTACATGGGGAAAAATAAGATAACCCAGCAAATAAGCCCTAGTGCAGTGATGGCTAACCTTTTTTGGACTGAATGTCCGAAGTTCACGCGCACACACACACAAATGCACACATGCATGCCCAAACCTCCAAAATGCAACACATGCATGGCGCCATGCATGTGCACATGGCCCCCATGCATGCACGCATACACCCGTTCATGCATACGTGGGGCCCACACACATGCACTGCCCCACACATGCGCAGCAGAGACCCAGTGGCCAGTGGGAGGCACGCGCACATGTGTGGCAGAACTGAACTGAGCAACAGCTCACATGCCCACAGAAAGGGTGCTGGGTGCCACCTCTAGCACGCATGCTATAGGTTCGCCATCACGGCCCTACTGCTTTTTTGGGGGCCCAAAAGAAAATAAGACCCAGTAGTGCCAACAGTTCAATATATTAGTAGCTTTTGAATATTGGATTTTGGGAGACTCCTTTCCAGCCTTACTTGTGAACACTAACAATTGAAGTTAATGTTTTTTGTATACAAAGCATGTATCATCAGGCTACATGTGCTATTCAGATTTAGTGTCAGGCATTTTCTAATAGACTGTCTCATGCCACATGCCGGATTGCACCAGATTCATGCTGGATGCTAGTCTGTGAGCCTTAGTTTTTACTGAAGTCCTAACTTGCTCCCTCACTCCCCCAAAATGCCGAGTATTTTTCCAGTAGTTAGTAAAGTCATTAAAAGATGTATAAGCTGTCAGGCACTATAGATCAGTATCTTAAAGAACTTCAGTCTTTCTTGGCAAGAATTGACAACCATTAGATAATGATCCTACAGTTCTTCAAATCAAGATGGTATTTGAAAGTGTCACTGCATTGACCATATTGTTAAGTGGTAGCCATATTTAATAATAATAATAATAATAATAATAATAATAATAATAATATTTATATACCGCCCTTGTCCCAAAGGACTCAGGGCAGTGAACAGCCATAGATAAAAACAAAGAATACAAAATTTAAAAGCAATCTAAAATCCAATTAAATTAATTTGGCCCACAATTAGAACACCCCTATTTTAAAACAGATAAGATTGAATAATTTAAAATCGAAAAACAGTTAAAAGAGTTAGGCCAGCCCAGCTTGTTGGAATAAAAACATCTTTAGGGCACGGCAGAAGGTGCGAAGATTGGGAATCTGGCGTATCTCCAGGGACAGCTCATTCCAGAGGGCAGGTGCCCCCACAGAGAAGGCTCTCCCCCTGGGAGCCACCAGCCGGCATTGCTTGGCCGACAGCACCCTGAGGAGCCCCTCTCTGTGGGAGTGTACTGGTCAGTGGGAGGCTATAATTCTCCCCAGTTGGTTTAAAATGATTTACAGTATTAAAAATGAGTGAGAGGTTGTGCATATAATTGTAATGATCTACTGTTGGAGTCTAATTTAAATACTAATTTTCAATTCTCATCAGGCATTACACAGTTTTAGGAATAATGAGTCCCAACTGCTAAAGGTTCACAGGGTCCCTCTATCTCTGTACTACAGCAGTCTTGCAATGGATAATTGCATAAAAAAGATTGTGATGACAAACTATACCCAATACAGAATTTCTTCTTTTGGCAGTTTATTCAGTGTGTCATGAGCATCTAACTCATGAGTGAGTGAAGACAGACAGATGAGCATGGATCTACATTCCACATCACTTTGCTTTGCGCCAAACCTATATGCTGTGTAACTAAATTGTGATATTTGCATATTTTATAAATATTAATCAATATGGTTTTATAGTTTTTATAACTAATGGAAGAAGGAAATACAATAAATGTTGTTTGAGTGGATCTGCCTTATATATTTATAATTTGCATGAAGAGAAAAGGAAACAAATTATTCATGTTTACATTTAATTTTTCTGTATCATTTAAAGGTGATCACATTGGAATATGCCTTGTTATCAGTACTATCTAGGAAGTTAAAATAGGAATGTATTGAAATGAATTTGTAAAATGTGATAGAGGTTTATTTCTAGGAAGTTTTTTTAAAAACTCAGAATAAACTAAACATTTGTCACTTTTTAAGTAGTAAGCAAAATATTTGTCTTAAGTGTTCAGTTGGCTGTCTTAATATTTTGGTGTTTATTTCATAGAACCTGCTCAATTGGGAGCTGATTTAGCTCCATTTGCCATTTTAGTTTAGTTTTTTATTTTAACCATTTGTATGGTTTTCCACCTCACTACTGTGACTCTGCTATTGCTATATCACATTATCTGTATGCAAGGGAGTTTTTGGGGATCAGGGAGAGAATAATTGCCTATATTTCATTGTTGTTTTCAAACACACATTCCCCCATCAAGGTGTATTAAAGTTGGTGCACAAATCACGAATTTCAGTGGCAGTTGACAAGAATTTTGGCTACATTATTTTTTCTCTAGAAAGATTTTTTCCCATCCTCGAAATAAACACAACTTTCATGTTGTGTCTCTTGAAAAACACATCCTGTGTTTTAAATAAACAGCTGCTTTAATAAATGCTTTCGCTTGACATATTTGGTTATGTATGCATTGAATGATACCATCAGGATAATATGGACTAAAAAGTTACAGACTATTGATTATAAAAACGTTCTTCTTTTATAATGAACACACACTAGAGTAATTGTAGAAGATTATTAGAGTAGATTTTTTTTTAAATTATTCCCTTCCACTTTTCCTAATGAGAGAGATTGACAGGTGACCAAGTTTAACAGGTTTAGATTTCTTACAAAGAACCACATTGAAACTACAATTTGTACAGGTAGTCCTCAATTTACAGCAGTTCATTTAGTGACCAAAGTTACAATGGCACGCAAAGTTACAACCGTCATGTTTTTCAAACGTATGACCATTGCAGCATCCCCAATGGTCATATGATCAAAATTCAGATGTTTGACAACTGGGTCATATTTAAGACAATTGCAGTATCCTGGGGTCATGTGATCGGCTTATGTGACCTGACAAGCAAAGTCAATGGGCAACCCAGATTCACTTACCAACCATGTTACTAACTTAACAAATGCAATGATTCATTTAACAACTGTGACAAGAAAATTCATAAAATGGGCAAAACTCATGTAACAAATGTTTCACTTAGCAACATAAATTTTGAACTCCATTGTGGTCATAACTCAAGTACTCATCTAGCCCACCCTGAGTATTTCTAATTTGCCAGAATTCTAGATGTTTCTCATCTACAATTGGAAAAAGACAACCATATGAATTTGAGTATCTACATTTAAATGGGGTGCATTTTCAGGGAAATTTTTGACAAGCTGCTGAACTTCTGATTTGTTAAGAACCCCCACATAGTTCATACAGTGAAAGTGCTGCCTATTTCCTTATTTGTAGAGCTGGCCAGAAGCTATGCCAGGGGTTTCAAACTCAAGGCCCGTGGGCTGGATCTGGCCCCTGAGGTACTTAGATCTGGCCTGTGGGGCTGCCCTGCAAACCAGCCCGCAGTGTCTCTGCCAGCAAAAATGGAGCTCAGAAGGGCCAGGCTGGAAGAACGCTCGGGTCACCACAAGCACTGACACGAGTGACATTGAGCTGGCCATGCCCACCCCGTGGTCAAACACAACTCTGATGTGGACCCCAATGAAATCCAGTTTGACAACCCTGGGCTGTGCCTAGCTTCTTTGTTTCCAGGCTGTATGTTAAATAGGAGTGATACATGCTTTCAAGTCTTATATATGAAATAAAACAAGAATTAGTTGGTCAGAGTTGCATGTACCTTACTGTAACATTCTGGATATAGTTTCATTAGTAGTAGTAAATTTACAGCACTTTAAGTGTTACTTGGAGTGGTTTCAATGAGGTGTTGAGTATTAGCATTTGAACTGGAAAAACACATACAGCATTATGTATCTGTATTAGTAGCAATGGCAGCAATAGTAATTAGCCATAGTTTTTAATAGGAATTCTTAATCTTTTGCGGTCGGTTGATAGACTTACAATAATACTGTCATAGAAGGCATAGCAAGTCATAGAACATCCATTTGCCAAAAGGCAAACTGTTGAGTTTACCTTTAGGCTGCGCCAGAATGCTTTTACAATGTCATCCGCTATGTTCTTCTGCACCAAGAGAGTATACTTCTATGTCCTTTTAGTTTTTTAGGAACAATACGGAAGGGATTTGCCATTACCTTTAAATATCACTAGCCTACAGATGATCACCCATCTAAATTCTTAGCTTTATTATTTGGAAATTATAAGGTAAGTTAAACGGTGCAACCTTGAGCATATTCCTTTTCTGTATGTTGTAAATTAAAATGCTGTGCTAAAATTTGTGTTTATGGTTTAATTCTTCCAGGCCAATTAGCACACCTTTTTTCAGATTTACAATACAATTTACAATACATATTTACTTATTTCTGAAAATTATCTAAGTAGACATATTCATAATTTCAGTAATAGTCTTCTTCCAGCTCTCATTTGTATCTTGCAAAGCATACCTGGATTTTTATTTTTTTTTAAGAGAGCTCTATTGTGATCCTTTTTAGTAACGATGAATCCAGTCCAGATACTAGAGAATTGACAAGATTTTACCAGCCAACAAGTCTTTGATCAACACCATAATTATTCAACATTTTAAAGTACAGTTGCCATGATTTGAAGCTCACTCTTTTATTGACATAATGATACATTACTAACAATTTAATTATTTTGTATTGAATATTTTCATAGTAAGCAACTCTACGGTGATTCAAATATGCAAGGTTTCATATCCCCAGGTTATAACTTTATCAAAAAGATTATTTTGTCCCATTATAGGAAAGCTGGCTTTATGAATTTTGATACAACAACAAAATTATTCAGCACTGCAGTGATAGAAAGGGGAGAGTTTTGCATTGGAATTGACAAAATTTAATGTTTCAGGAAACACATGATTAGTTGCTATTATAGAAACAATATCCAGTGGTAAATACAGCTTTTTACACATGGGATAATTTTAATTATTTGAACAATATAACCAACACAAAAACACTACATCAAGAATCCAGTTTCTATATTTTTCACCAACTATGTTGAACTATTTACGTTGACAATGCTTTAGTGACAGATTTACAATATGGTAGTAATTATATTAAAAAAACCCACAACAATTAATAGTTAAAAATTAAAATAAATTGCCAGCACGCTTCCATAGAATGTTAGAATAGTGATCAGTATCCAGATAACTCAGTGGTACATTTTTGCTTAAAGATTTATAGTTTAATAAGCACCAGACCATATGCCCTAGCACATATATATTCTCAATATTTAGGCAAGTCAGCATTATTGTATCAGAGTAAGATATGTGATACCTTAGGATTTGCAGAATTACAACTGTGATATTTTACAGTTATTACTTAGCACCACTAAGCATCCAAAGGGCAGTAAAGCATATTTACAAGTGTTTCTAAATAGTTTGTAAAAAATATATCTTCAAAAATTTGAATATGTAAGGTCATAAGGCCTCTAAGGCTTTAAAAAAATACTTCTATGGCCATTTTTCTAATTTATAAAGACCAGAGGGATATTTTGATTTTCATACTTGTAATTTAAATACGATTTACAAATCTATTCGTTAAATTCCCACTGTGCCATCTTCATCTTGCCTGATTGTCAAAATGATGTAGGGAAAATTGTCCCATACTAGCCTGTTCGTCTTGATTTTGTAATGCTTTCCACTTACATTATTAGAATCAAAGGGCTGGAAGGGACCTTGGAGGTCTTCTAGTCCATATTGATTTATTTCTCTCTTTTTTTTACTTTCAAATAGCTATGTTACATTTCTTTTTGGATTTCAAATTAAGTTTTACAAAAGCTATGTTTCATTAGAACTGAAGATTAAAACCAATTGTTTTATAAGGTTAAGATTGATATGCTTAGCAAACCTGGTGAGGGACTCCAAAAAAATTACTGAATCGCTGTAAATACTATCAGATTTAAAAAGTCATTTTAAACCAGGTTTACACATCATGTGGAATTGCTGATGCCTTCTAAGTAGCACAAAAATAATTAGTAGCTATTATAAACACATACCCAAAATTCACTTTGCAACTAAGACAATATTTCAGATAAAATGGAAAAGTGATCTTGTTATTGTTTTTAAGCAAAGTTATGAGGACAGAAATCCAAATATAAAGCTCTGGAAGTTTTTCTATACTCTGCATTTTTTTTATTTGAGACTAGTTTATTTTGAGGTCTAGTTGTAATGGACTGATTTCCCAAGTATAAATGGTCATTTTTGAGTATTAGTTTCAATTGACCCTTAGAAATTATGCTAACTTCACCATTGCTATGCATTAGTTTCACTTGACCCTTAGAAATTATGCTAACTTCAGCATTGCTATGCATTAGTTTCAATTGACGCTTAGAAATTATGCTAACTTCAGCATTGCTATGCTTATACTGACTAGAAATTATGGAAGTTGAAATTACTTCTTTGACAGCTTTGATTGTTCAAGTTAATTGTGCCAAAATATCCTTTAAAACAGATATATCGGGATACCTCCATAATTCATACTTATTCCCAGATAATCTATTCTGTTGCTTTTCCTTTGATTAAAACCATTCTGTATTGTTGCTTTGTGATAGTACTGCAAATACACAACTATAGTTTGGAAGCTATTATTCGGACAATGTTCTTATTTTCTTTTATCTACATATTCCTTTGCTTATACAGTGAAACAAAGCTGAAGAGTGCTGAAATACTTATGTCAACCACATTATACCAAGATATTAACTATAAAAAAGGTGAAAGGAAAAGGCATTAAATTTTCATGTCCAAGAATTTTCTTTACGAAGAAAGAACAGTGGGTTGTATCCAGTGATATGAGAGCACAAAGCCTCTGCTGCTTGTATAAAATCCAGCATTTGTTATAATTTTGTTGTTAAATGTTGTTTGTGGCAGTTATTTCAGGTGCACTTGTGGTACATCATGCCATCGTTAGCAAATCAATTACCATCCATTTTTTTTCTTGGCATTACACCTTGGATACAACCCATTCTGAGGAACCAACCATTATTGTCCCTTTATGTCAACTGAAAGACAACAAGTGAAAATCTTGAAAGTAGCTATGCTCTTATCATAAACACAAAACTTGAAATACACCAGCAACAGAAGTAATTGGAAGAAACATCTCTCCTAGCATTTTATCTGGACAGTAGCTTGGAACTCAAAATCTATTTGCCAACTTTCATTGTCTTGGATTTATTCACACTTTTGCTGATTGGCATCCATCACTTTTTTTACATACCAAGACAATTCAGGCTTGTAAGCAGAGAAATCCTGCACTAGACCATAGAAATAAACGCCAGTTTATTAAAATTATATTTAATTTTACATTAAAATTATTAAGTGTCAGGGTATTAACAAATGTTAGCCATTATCAAATAATGGTCAATGATAATGTCTACAAATTAACTACAGAGGATGATTATTTTCTCGGTGAACAATCTACAATCACCTCAGTTGTCACATTACATTCAGTTCTGTCTGAAAAGGAAAAGGGAAGGAAAAAACCCACTTCCTTTGTCTTAGTAATTTAAATGGAAGACAGCAACAATGTCATTTTCTAACAATACATGGACTTACATCAAGCCAAAGATCAAAAAGGCACATGTTAAGCTTCTAAAAATTAGCAAGAATTAAAAGTGATGGGGAAGATTATCTCTACTATAGCTTTCCTTTAACTTGTGAGGAGAGCCTTTTGACTTTGATTGGAAGGGCAGCGCAGAGCGTTGATTCAAAGTCAATGAAACGAAAGAAAAAGACTTATAATGGTAATTAAACTTCACCAGGCCTCACTTCAGCAGTCATCCTTCACGTCCCTGCCTCACGCTATATATTTGCAAAATTAAACATTTATATATATTCTTTTATAATCTTTTAGACATTCTCTTATGGATGAATTTCCTTTATGCATTTTTGTTCCTATTTAGTACAAATCAAAATACTTACCAAAACCTTATGCCACTTTCTAGAGACTGCTATGACTGCAAAGCCAGTTTTGTATAAATATAACTGGCAAAGTCGTATAAATATAGTACCTTTAAAGTTTTACATAATTTACAGTTGAAAATTTTAGAATAGAACCTTTTCTCCTTGTAGAATTGACATTCTCAAAAAAGTGTAATTTCCTACAGTAAGTCCAGTTACACAACAGAAGGCCATATATGGCACTTCCCATACAGAAGGAATTATGCGAAAGAGGTAGAAGATTCAGAAAAACAAATGACATTCCTATCCAAATACTGTCAAATATTAAATGATATTATATGCCTAAGAATGCTTTTAATGTTAAGATTTTGCAAGAACCATTAGGCAGACCCCTTAGATCCTATCCATGTAATATTGCCAATATTGTCCTTCCATTATGGCATGATAAGGCAATTATTTTCCCCAAATCTCCTCCATAATAGAATATTAAAGCAGAACACACAGTGCTAAATAATGCTCAGATCCGACATACGTATTTTATGAATTCTATTATCCCAAAGTTTCATATCTAAATCTTGCTTATGGGCAGCTGCTGAAAAGAACTCTATACCAAAGACATATGGACAATGGTAATTATTTTAACTCATCATAATTTGGATATGAAATTAGCAAGAGGGCATTGAAATCCTTGGGATATTCAATCTTTTTCTGTATACATGTTTGACTATTTTTCTCTTTTTATATTGTATGCCTCATATCATCTGAAACTCCTTACGGCAGGATAACTCTTCTATGAAAAACTAACAACCTCCCACAATGCTTGGTTCCTAGAAGCTTCACAAAAATGTTGCATTCTGATGACTCCTGTTGTGCATTATTCTCCCTTATCCTATCCAAATAGAAATTATGAGAATCCTCCAGTCATTCCAGCAGAAAAGCATATCATTATACAACTGCACAGAGATGAATGATCTCTGGTCATCCAGTCAAGCATTTGAACATTTCTTATTTGGCCAAAACATGTACAAGCTTACACAGTTATTATATGATTACTTGGTTAAAAAGTGAAATTGAACTGGGTGGTTAAGACGAGTAGATTTCAAAAAGTAGGTATTTAATATGTACAGCAGATACAATGTTTTGACCAACTTCACATTAATGGCTGATGTTCCAAATAGGTAAAAATGGGTTCCATTTGGATCCAGATTTATTCAATTGATTTTAATGGGAAGAGGAAAACAATCTGTGTTCTCAAAATTTTAGACACATTCTAAACCCTTTGTTCCAGTTCTTCTTAGAACATGAGGCAAAGTTTAATTCTGAATGGCACTTTGACGAATGAGATAGAAGGGCTTGGTAATTCTGATAGGAAATCAGTTTTGAGGAAAAAAATGAAAAACAAAGCACTATAATTGCCAACTTTTCCTCCTGCAGTGCTGTTTCTTTAATGCCAGATATCATACATACCTTATATCCAACTAGGCTATTGGTCCATCTATCTCACTATTATCAAACAAAGGCTATTAGTGCTTTCCTGGTTTTTCAATTAATTATTTTGTTTCTATTGGCAAATGAAATTGAACCTGAGACATTTGCATGCAGCTAAGCTATATTCATGAACCTGCCATGAAATATCTAACTTGACTCCTAAGTTTTGTAGCACGCTCTTCAGGCAAAAACCTAACTACAGTGCTCATATTTCACAACTGTCTACAAATAGCTTTTTTTTTACTGAGAATGTAATTGTAACAGGTTAAAAAAAATCACTGTTTTCTTGTTGAAGCTGTTGTCAAATATTTTGTCTTTTTAGAACCCAGCTGTGGAAAAAAACTTCTTATTCCTGCATGCTAACTCTACTACAGTAAAATGAGTATCCCCTTACACATGGATAGTGGCAAACAGAGGTTCATGCACACAGCATAAATGATTATGTACCAAATTCTGAATCACTCTCTTTTAGATATTTGGGGACATGTTAGACCAGGAAAAAACACCATTGGGATTTCAAAAGCAGTATCTGAATGTCTATATAATATCTGACATCATGCACAGTATCTTAGCGTGTTCAGTTCTGTCTATACCAGGTTAATATCTTTATTTGTAATTCACAAAACTTGAATCAGCTGTAGAAAATCAGTGTCTTCCTTCAACGGGAGAACTCGCTTGTCCTGTGAGTATCTGTATCTTTGCTCCATCCAGTTGTCTGCTGAGCAGATGAATGTTCAGTGATTCAGTGATGCTGAATTTATATAAAATTTGAAGTAAATAGTTCTGGTGACAGCTCAGGTGGAAGCTAAATACTTAAATGGATGTCTCCCATAGCTGTAAAAAGAAAAGAAAAAAAATAATGCCTACTTGTAGGACAGTAGTTTCTATCTGCTGCTTATGCAATAGGAAAGCCTGCACCAGTTTGATAGCTTTCAGTACAGTGGAACTGTAACCCTTGCTACTTCCCAGACAGATGGAAATGCACCACCAGAAACAGTTTCTTCAGAAATGGGATTTAGTTTTGCTTTCTTGTTTGACAATACCCCCCAAATGTGCCTGTAAAACTATGTTGCCTATGGTGGGGAACGCAATGAAATGCAGTGGGTCAGAGCCATCTTCTCTTTTTGATCCCGCTCTCTGCATCAACAGAAACAGGGTAATCCTATTTCTAGTAGGAATAATTAAGTGTCTGATGTTCTAATTTTCTCTAAAGGAGTGCAGTGACTGTGGGCCTTTGCTTGCCCATTCCTGCTTGTCTATTTTTAAAATACTCAGCTGATCCAGGTTTCGATTTCAGCCCAATCACAGACCAAAGATCTCTTACCTGTGCCCAAACAGATATCCCTTCCACTAAAACCAAATAAGAAGTCAAGCGTACCCTGGCACTAGCTCTGTGGGCCTTCTTCTCCTCATCAGGCAATGGAGGCATGGGATATGGATACTTTCTGCTGGAAGCAATGGAGCCAGTAGATGATGATGGGGACTTTGCAGGGGAAAGAGTCCTGGAGGAAAGAGACAGAAAAGAGACACAAAATGTCATGGGAAAACAGAAATTGCAACTGACTGAAAGCTTTGCTAAGAATCTCAGATAAATCATTTCTTTCTGCAAGCAGAACTAATGGCATCTAAGCCATCATTTAGGGAAGCAGTTTCTAAGCTCTATCTCTAACACATTTCTTGAGGACATTCATATTAGTCCAAACTCTGGAAGAGAGGACCCTGCCCTTTTTCAGCCATGAAGCAACATGAAGCAACATGTAATTTCTTACAATTTTTGCCATCAAATGATAAGGAGAAATTATTATGCTGTCATCATTACAGAAATGAAAGCAAAACAAGCCAATGTTAGTTTATATTGTTGTTAAGAAGTGCAACTATAAATAATTTTGTCTCACACTTTGACTCACATCGGATGGCTTCAAGAAAGTATTCTTCCACTCAGATAAAAGAAAATAATACTCGTCTACCTTATGGAACAATCAGTATGGATTTTCTTAAGCCATATATATATTCATATATACATATACATATACATATACATACACATACACATACACACATACACACATACACACATACACACACACACA